>PVKU01004253.1:0-152363 GCA_004027475.1 Anoura caudifer | reverse complement strand
ATCTTGCTTCTTGATTTTACACTGATTTCTGAAAGTCAGAAATGTCATCTCCAAAAAATGTTAAGAAGGTTGTAAAAAATAATCACTCTATTCAATATTGTATTTTTGGAAATGGAGTATATTTTCAAGAAATTAAAAACTGAGGAAAAAATGCCATTTAACATCATTGGTATGTCAGTTTAGGTCAGCAGGAAAAAGTATGATAAGCTTGTCTCTCTGATACACCAACAAGATACTCTAGTCCAAGTTTTAATATGCTTCCCATGTTTTCTACTAGATGTTTCTTTTCTACCACTTTTCATCCTTTTCCAGGTATCGTATCAGAGGATTGGTTCAGCCTTTAAAACTTCAGTAACAGGAACAAGTCCGGTATCCACAGATTTCTTTTCAAAAGGGACTCTAACCCATCAGATAGCCCGGCAGTTTCATTCTCATGAATACTCTAGCCATGAAAAAACTCAATAGGACACAGACGAATCCAATGAATAGAAGAAGAAATCTATTGAGTTTTGGAATGTTTGGAGCATTGGATCGGTCTAGGATTATGAAACCTAAACCTCCCATTGTAAACAGGAAACTGGATGCAAGTCCTTCCATAATATATTGTCCATTTACTCTGTAGGCCAAGAAAGCTACTGGTCTCTGATGGCCATGTTCATCGGTCATAGAGCCAACACTTGGAGGTTCAACAATAACATCATAAATTATTCCTCCGGTGATGAGAAAGTAAGACACCACCACCAGAGCGTACACCGTCATAGCCGAGGGCATATGCACCCAGGGCGGCTTCTTCAGCTTCAGGTTGGGGCATTCCAACACTAAGAACGGGACTCGGTACAAAGTCTCCATGTTGGTGGTGGCAAGGACAGCTGTGGATCTCTCAAATAAGTTTTCATTTTCTTGCTCTTCCTTTTCTCTTTCTGGCACCCCTATGATTCGGATGTTGGAAAGTTTAAATTTGTACTGGAGGTTCCTAAGCCTCTCCTCATTTTTTTTGAATTCTTGTTTCTTAATTCTGTTCTGGGTGAATGTTTATTTCTTCCTTCTGGGCAAAATCATTGATTTGAGTCCCGGTCTCCTTCCCTTTATTGTTGGTTTTTCTTTATTGTACTTTGCATAGTTTTAACTTCTTCCTTTATTTTGTGGCTGTACTCAATCAATTCTTTGAGCATACTGATTACCAGTGTTTTGAACTCTGCATCAGATAGGTTGGCTATCTCCTTGTTGCTTAGCTCTTTTCTGGAGTTTTGATCTGTTCTTTCATTTGGGCCATATTTCTTTGTTTCAGCACACCTATTACATTGTAAGGGGCAGAGCCTTAGGTATTCACCAGGGTGGGGCAAACCTGTCACTGCATTGTGGTGCTGTGTGTTAGGGAAGGGTCCAAGAGGGAACAATGCTGCTTGTTCAGTTCTTGCCCCACTTTCAGTCATTCCCCTGCTACCTACAAGCTAATTGGGCCCTTCTCATGCTGATTCCCTAGTGAGTGGGTTAGTGTATGTTCTAGGACCCTGCTGGCCATTCCAGTGCACTGTGAGACTGGAAGTTTCTCCCACTGCCTCTATCCGCACAGGTTCTTACAGCCAGATGATTGAGGCTTTCTTTCCCTGCTCTGGAACCCTGGGTTGCACGGTCTGTCTCTCTCCCCAGTTGTTCCTCCCAGTTTATTGGCACTCTAATGCGGGACCACCAGTTGCTGCCTTGCCCCACATCCTTTCTGCCCGGCTGCCTGTCTCTACCCCTCCTATTGGTCTGGATGAATGTTTCTTCTTTAACTCCTTGGTTGTCGGACTTCCGCACAGTTTGATTTTCTGGCAGTCCTGGTTGTTTTTTGTTTTTAAATTGGTTGTTACCCTTCTTTTGGTTGTGTGAGGAAGTGAAGTGTATCTACCTACACCTCCATCTTGGGGCTGAACGTTTTAACCTATGGTTTTTTTTTTTTTTTTTTTTTAAGATACTAGGAGAGAAAGCAGAAACAAATGGAGAGAGGTGTGTGAGAGGTGAGATTTAAAGGAGAGAGATGAGAGTATCTATAGAGGGCCTGCTGAGGTGGTTTATGCTGAGAAAAGCTATTGGGAGTCTTTAGGTTTTGAGAGTAAGCAGTAGAGAGTGGTAGGAATGAGGCAGTAAACACCTGTACTCTAACTAGCTGAGGACTAAGAGAAAAAAGGAACCAAATATTACATAAGAATAACCTGGAGCAGCCAGTAGGTGGAGAAAGTTATGAACCAGAGTCCAGAGAAGTGTTGGTAGCAGTAGAGTCAGCAAGTCTAAGCATACCATTTATAGGCAAGTTTCCTTCTTTAACATTTAATTCCATCTGGCACCTTTATTTGTTTAATCTTACCTTAATGGAATGGTAGGAAAAAAACACTAAACAGGAGACCATTTTCTAGTCCCAACTTAGTCCCTAGCTAGTTGGGGTGTTGGAGGGGTGCTGGGAGTGTTTTCTAATCCAAAAATAAGGGCATTGGATTAAATGGCCTCTAAGGTCCTTTCTGGCTCTAAAAATTCTGTAATCAGCTTTGTCCCATCAGGTCAGAGGATAGAAGACAATATGTGTAGTGATGCAATGAACACTGAACAGTTGATAGAATGACTACAGAGTCAGGGGGATGATGAAGGGGGAAAAAAAAAAAAAACACTATTTCATGGGATAGTTGGGGCATTTTCTGTTGGAGAGGAATGTGGTCCCTGATGTCCGAGGCTTGTGGCAGCCAATTTTAAGGTTGCTTTGTTCATTTTAGCTAGCTAGTAAATTCCCTTGCAGAGGTGTCCATCCTGCAGCCCGCAGGCTGTGTGCGGCCCAGGGTGGCTATGGATGTGGCCCAACACAAAATCGTAAATTTACTTAAAACATTATGAGATATTTTGGTGGTTATGTGTCACAATGTCACATAATCACAAAATCAGAATGGCCCAAGACAACTCTTCTCTTCCAGTGTGGCCCAGAGATGCCAAAAGGTTGGACACCCCTGCTAGAGAATGGCTTTCAGGTGATAAAACCTTGGCTTTTTTTTGGAGGGGAGAGGGGAGGTCTGACCTAAATTGTCAAGGGCAGATGCAGGTATTCCCGGACTGCCTTTCAGTAGTGCAGTGCCAGACTCTCCTCACTGCTGTTCGGCTCTGCTGATGTCTCTTGCAGCTGGGACACAGGTTGCCTCTTGGATTGTGCCAGAATTGCTGTCTTCCTCCCCTTTTATCACTTTGTCATCCCTGACTCTGAATCCCAGAGATCAAGACTAAGTGTAGTCCTGCAGAGGGGCAATAAATCATTGTTTCCGCTGCCTTTTCTCCAGGTTTGGTGTCCCTTAATTACCACATAACCGCTGCTGAGGTTGCATCTTTGGGCCGTGTGTGCTATATTTGTGTAAAAGCTGCTTTGTCTCTCTACCCATTGTTTTGCAGAGTGCTACATGTGCTACCTGTCCTTTCCTCTTTTCTCCTGTGAGTTTATGGAGTATGATTGTCAGGTGATCTATCCATCAACAGGGCTTGTCTGCGCTCCTGGGTAGAGGGTGGAGCTGACAGCCCTTAAATAACTCAGCACAGTGATCTTCATTAACAAGAGAGGTGTTGGCTCTGCTAGTCCTTTTTATATGAAGCTAGTCCCCTTCATTCCCCTTCATTCTCTCAGCGCCTAGTAGGGGCTAAGCAGGTTGTGTGGTCCAGAAAGACCTCCCATGAGCTTTCTTTTTGGTCCAGTCCAGCAGATCACTTGTTAACAGACCATATCAAAAGGGCCTGCTGCCTTTCGTTTGCTTTTCCATTATGAAACTTCCAAGAATTCGAGATGGAGCAGGGGTGAAGAGTTCATAAATGAGGATGTCTACCTCCTTTCATCCCTAGCAAGGCTCTTTTGCTGTTTGAAGGGAAGGTTCAGGCTTTAGAAACAGAATGTAGACAGGCTCTTGTACTTTTCCTTGCCTGCTGCTTCTTTACTGTAACTGTGCTTTTAAGGATGAGGGTGAGGGGTGTTGTGTGGCAGGCAGCAAGTGTTCAGAGAATCTTACTCCTACTCATTATTCCCTGCTGTTTCATATCAAAGCCCATATCTCTCTAAGAGTAGTAAACTTCACACAAAGCTCAAACTGCATGGGGGAATTGACTTCTTTGCCGGCAAAGGAGCAGATATGGTCTTAGAAAAGGAGAGGTCAAGCCTTTTTTTGTGTCTGTGGAAGTGAGGAGGGTTGAGGGAGAGAAGACAGGAGGCCCACCAATGGTTTTCAGCTGCTGAACCCCTGCTTTTAAGAAATTTTTAAAAAATTCTCACCTGAGGACATTTTTTTCATTGCTTTTAGAAAGAGAGGCAGGGGTGGGGGGAGAGAGAGGGAGATAGAGAGAGAGAGAAAGAGAGAAAGACAGAAACAGAGAAACATCGATGTGAGAGAGAAACATTGACTGGCTATACATGCCCCGACCAGCGATCAAACCCACAACCTGGGTGTGTGCCCTGACTAAGAATCAAACCCGTGACCCTTTGTTCTGCGAAACGATGCTCCATCCAACTGAGTCCCACTGGCCAGGGCTGAACACCTTCTTCTTTTTTTTTTAATGTATTTGATTGATTATGTTATTACAGTTGTCCCATTTTCTCCCTTTACTCCCCTCCACCCTATATACCTCCTCCCACCCACATTCCCCACCCTTTAGTTCATGTCCATGGGTCCTACATATGATGAACACCTTCTTTGTAGATTCCCATCAAATAGGGGTGCTAAGACAGGACCAGTAGTCATGATGGGCCCAGAGGCAGAATTCATTTCACAGTCCTCTGTGAAAGAGTGTAAGGAAATTGATAATTTCTTTTATGCTTAATATTTATTTACAAAATGTCTTTAAAGTTGCTCTGTTAACTTAGGCACCCGGCAGTCTCTTTACTGAGATTGCTTAGGATTTGTCAGTCTCTGTCCTCATTAAGGATTATCAGTCAGAAAAGGACCTTTTCAGTACATGTTGTCATGGTTGAGAAAGGACAGAGCAGAGCTGCACTTTCTTTTTGAATAGGGGGCAAAGTTAAGGGCTTTTTTTTTTCTTCATGAGCTCTCTTCCCATCCCAAGCTGAAGCCCAGGTGTAAGTTCTACAATATAGCAGGCACGTCTGGTGACGAGTTAGAATTAAAAAATGTCCCTCTTAGTAATGATGTTTGAAATAGGTACATAGTTGAAACATAGTTGAAACATAGTTGAAAGGTGACATGAGATGCTAGCAGCCTAGGGTGACAGGGGGACCCTCATTTTCACCTGTAAATTGTGCAAATTTGATGGGGAAATCACCATGCAGGAGTAAATTTAGAGCACTTAAGATGTATTTTATAGTCCAATTGCTGAGCTTAATTAAAATTAGCTATTTAAGAAGTGGCAAAAAGATTTTTAGAAACCACCTATGGGCAGATAAGCAGACATGTGCATGGGAAGGTCAGTATTTTCTTCAAATATACCTATCTTACCTGCTTTTAAAAAGTTCCTAGTAGCTGTGACTCATTCATTCTAGCCCTATTTAGATTTCTGTAGAGCTAGTTGATTTTTATTGCTTTCATTTAACTTTATTGATTATGCTTTGAATAGCTTGTTGATATCTTTTTTTTTTTTTTTTTAAAGCCTTGATAAATTTGCTGAAGTTCCTTATGTCAAATGAGACTGTACTTTTGGCCAAACACAACATTTTTACATTAGCCCTTATGGTGAGTAACCAAAAAATATTTCTTTTTCTGAAGATATACTTTAAGGCAGAGATGGGTTGTTTTGAAGTAGGAGCTGGGTTCTGGGGACTAAGCCATAGGTGGAACCAGGCCTTTATTTTCCTTGTGGATCAGAATCTCCGTATTATTGTCCCCCACTCTCACCTGTGTCTTTAGCAAACCTGAGACTCTTTCCTTTTCATGAGTATATTGTCTGGCAGCAGCAGGTACAGGTTAGATCTCTGTGTATAAGTAGTGAGCCTTGGTCCCAGTTGAGAGACTGCTACACTGTTGTAGTACCTATGTTGGTACCTAGCAAAGTCTCCAGAGGTGTCCTAGCCAGATCAGTAGTTCCATCATGTCTGCGTTTGGTTTCTGAGGGACAGTGCAGATGCCTGCTTATCTGACTGTTTTTTTGGGGTGGTAGGAGGGCACTGTGCCATTTTATGATCTTCTCAGGTGTTCATAAATGTTTAACATTTTTGGGGAAACAGTCCTGATTTATATCTTTCTCTGATTTTCATGGTAAAACTATACCCACCATGGCCAGTTCTAAGCTATTAACATGATATCACTGAATGCAGAGTTGGTGAAAAATGAGTAGTAACGCACCATTGTATGATATTCCCAACATACCAGATGGAAGCAGTATAAATTAATCTTAAGAGCACAGATAATACTAAAAGATAGAAAGTAATTAGGAAGTGACAAGATTTTAGTATTTATCATCTTCATTTTAATATAATTTACTGGATTGTAAGTTTATATAAATTATTTTTTAAGAATGGCTTTGTTTACCAACTAGCTCACAAATTCCTGAAAATTTAACAATCAGCTCTTGCAAGCCAGTGAGAGCTGGCTACAGTATATGGATAATAATTCCCTTCCACTCTTCATAACATGATACATTTGCTTCTTTTTTAGATTGTGAACCTATTTAATATGTTTATCACATATGGCGACACCTTCCTGCCCACCCCCAGCAGCTACGACGAACTCTACTATGAGATTATCCGCATGCACCAGAGCTTTGACAACCTGTACTCCATGGGTAAGCTGTTTTTTCTTTTTACTCCTCTCCCCCTTTTCTTTTTGCTCCTCTCTCCGCATCAGCTGTGATTTTTGGCGTATAAGAAGAAAATACTACAAAAGATTCTGTAGTTGCTTGGTGCCCTTTCCTGGCATAAAAATATTTTAGTCTTCTTTGCTCAGGGAAGGAATATGTGGAGTTTTTTGCCTTTAGGAGCTCAGAATTCATCTCAGTAGAAAGCTGGTTTGCAGCCCTGTAGCCCTTTCTTGATATTTGTGAGAGAAAGAGTGAGAACAGGGAGGCTTGTGGATTTGGTGAATGCAGTTAGATGGGAGTGAAAGAGTGGGTGGGAGCTGACAGCGGCAAATAGAAGAGCTTGGATCCCAAAGGAGGAACATTGTGTGATTTGAGAAGGTACAGGATTTTAAGGAGTTTTAATGTACCTATGTATTTTTAGCATAACTTACAAGAGGGAGTAGGCATTAAGGTAAAAATTTTGCAAACCTTTTGGTGATTGGTTCACTGAAGATTTACTCTTTGGCCATAGTGTGTATAACTACATGTTTCTGAAAGAGGTCGTGTATCCCTGTAAGTGTGAATAAAGAGTCTAGTCAAACCTTGGAGTTTGAAAGATCAGGCCAGATTTCTGTAGATTGTACAGAAACAGAAATTCACTTAGTAAAGCTGTGTATTAAAATCCCCAACTTATTATCTTGAGATATAATTGGCATATAATGAACTATACTCATTTAAAGTAGTATCCAGTTTTTGATAAGTTTTGCCATATGTATATGTCTGTGGTAGCTTCAGGCTTTAGCATCCATTAATAGATGAGTAAAGGTGTCTTTCAATTCGGAAAGAGAGTTGGAAAGGGGGAGATATTTTATAAAAGCCTGTCATACCTGCTTAACTGGGCCGTGTACACAGTCAAATGAGATAAGCCCTTGTAGCTATAGCAATAAGATAAGAGACTATCTGGGAATGCTCAAATCTGCCAAGGGAATTAGTGTTAACCTGACAAATAGGAAAGTGAAAATTTCGCTAAATGAAGCACAGTATCCCTCATGAATAATTGCAAATGAGGGGAAGGGAGGGAGAGAGAGAGAGAAACATCAGTTGGTGATCGAACGTACAACCTAGGTGTGTCCTGACTGGGAATTGAACCCTCAGCATTTTGGTTTAAGGGACAGGGCTCCAATCAACTGAGCCACACTCACCAGGGCTATAATGTTCTTTTCTATTAACAATAATCACGCCTCGGATAAACCTCATTGGCTACGATACTGCCACTGTGCAAAGCTGTAATGTTCTTTTCTTATAATGTCATTTTCTTTTCTGGCTTTACTATCAGATAATGTTACCTTATAATATAAATTAAAGAGTGTTCTCTCATCTTCTATTTTCTGGAGGAATTTATTTAGAGGTGATATTATTTCTCCCTTAAATGTTCAGTAGAACTTGTCAGTGAAGCCAGCTTTACTTTCTTGGATGATTTTTAACTATGAATTCAATTTCTTTAATTGATGTAGGACTATTTAAGTTATCTATTCCTTTGGAGTGACTTGTAGAACTTTTTGTCTTTCAAGGAATTTGTTTTATTTCATTAAGTTGTGGGTGTTATTGAGCATATGGTTGTTTGTGGTATTCACTTATAATATCTGTACTGATTCCCTTTCTTTCTTTCCTAATGTTGGTAATTTGTATCTTCTCTTTTTCTTGGTCAGTCTGGCTACATGTATATATATCAAGCTTATTGGTATTTTTCAAAGAACCAGCTTTCAGTTTTACTGATTTTCTTTTTCTTCTGTTTTCATTTCACTGATTTCTGCTCTTTACTTTCTATATTGCTTGCTTTGAGTTTCATTTGCTCTTCTTTTGCTATTTTCTTAAGATTGAAGTTTTATTCTAGTATAACTATTTAGTGCTGTAAATAGAGAACAGGCTGACAGTGACCAGAAGGCAGAGGGGAGGGAATTTCAGGGGAAAAGGGCAAGGGTTTACAGGAACAAGTATAAAGGACACATGGACAAAGACTAGGGGGGTGGAAATGGGAGGGATGTAGGGAGGGCTGGGGCGGTGAGCTGGGATGGGAGTAAAAGACAGAAAACTGTACATGAACAACAATTAAAATAAAATTTAAAAAAATTTAGTGCTATAAATTTCCCTCTAAGTACTACTTTAGTTGCATCTCCCAAATTTTTTATTTGTTATGTTTTCATTGTTATTCAGGTTCAACATATTTTCTTTTTCTTTTTAAATTTTTTATTATGGTCCAATTACAGTTGTCCCCATTTTTCCCCCATTGCTCTCCCCTGACCTGCCCAGCATCCCTCTCCCACATAAAATTGCCCTGCCCCCACATTGTCCTTGTCCTTGTCCTTTGGTCCCTGTCTGGTTCTATTTTGCTCACTTGTTTGTTTTGTTGATTAGGTTCCACTTATAGGTGAGATCATATGGTATTTGTCTTTCACTGCCTGACTTATTTCACTTAGGATAATATTCAATAGTTACATCCATGTTGTGAAAGGTAGGAACTTTTTTCTTTCTGCTGTATAGAATTCCACTGTGTAACTGTACCAGTTTTTTGATCCACTCATTTACTGATGGGCACTTACTTAGGCTGCTTCCAGCATTTGGCTATTGTAGATTGTGCTGCTATGAACATTGGGGTGCATAGGTTCTTTTGGATTGGTGTTTCAGGGTTCTTAGGGTATAATCCTAGCAGTGGAATCACTGGGTCAAAAGGCATTTCCATTTTTAGTTTTTTGAGGAAATTCCATACTGTTTTCCACAGTCTGTGTACCAGTCTGTGTTCCTACCAACAGTGCACTAGGGTTCCCTTTTCTCCACATCCTTGCCAGAAATTGTTGTTTGTTGATTTGTTTGTGATGGTCATTCTGACTGGTGTGAAGTGGTATCTCATTGTGGTTTTAATTTGTATCTCTCTGATGGCTAGTGATGCTGAGCATCCTTTCGTATGTCTCTGAGCCCTCTATATGTCCTTCTTGGAGAAGTGTCGGTTCAGGTCCTTTGTCCATTTTTTAAATATATTTTTAAAAGATTTTTTAAAAGATTTTATTTATTTATTCTTAGACAAAGGGGAAGGGAAAGGGAGGGAAAAAAACATCAATGTGTGGTTGCCTCTCATGTGGCCCCCACTGGGGATCTGGCCCACAATCCAGGCATGTGCCCTGACTGGGAGTCAAACTGGCAACCCTTTGGTTCGCAGCCCACGCTCAATCCACTGAACTACACCAGCCAGGGCAAAAGATTTTATTTATTTATTTTTTTAGAGAGGAGAAAGAAGGGAGAAAGGAAAGGAGAGAAACATCAGTGTGTGTTTGCCTCTCAAGCATCCCCCACTGGGGACCTGGCCCACAACCGAGGCATGTGCTCTGACTGGGAATCGAACCAGCTATCCTTTGGTTCACACGCCGGCACTCAGTCCACTGAACCACACCAGCCAGGGCCTTTGCCCATTTTTTAATTGGATTGTTTGTCTTCCTGATGTGGAGTCATATGAGTTCTTTATATGTTTTGGAGATCAAACCCTTGTCCAAGGTGTCATGGGCAAATATATTTTCCCATATGGTTGGTTCCCTTTTCGTTTTGCTGATGTTTTCTTTAGCCGTGCAGAAAGTTCAACTTATTTTCTGATTTCCCTTGTGAATTCTTCTGTGATCTTTGGGTTATTTAGACTTATGTTTTGTAATTTCCCAATATTTGGGGAATTCTAGAGATATCTTTCTGCTAATAATTTCTCATTTAATTCTGTTTTAGCTCAAGGATATTCCTTGTGTGATTTCCATTCTTTGAAATTTATTCAACCTTGTTTTATGGGCTGGAATGTGGTCCATCCTCATAAATGTTCCCTACACATTTGTATTCTGATCTTGGAGTGAAGTGTTCTATAACTTTCGGTCTGGTCAAGTTGTTCGATAATGTTCTCTTTTTTCACAGATTTTTCTACTTATTCAAAAGGAATAGAGAGGACTATTGAAACTCTTAATTGTCGGTTTGTCTATTTCTTCTTTTAGTTCTTTCACGTTTTGGTTCATGCCTTCTGTAGCTCTGTTGTTAGGTGAATTAACCTGAAATTAACCTGATAGTCATTGTGTGGTGTCCCTCTTTATGCTTAGTAATATTCCTTGTTCTGAAGTCTCTTTTATCTGATATTGATATAGCCACCATGATTTTCTTTTGATTAGTGTCTACATGTCTACCTTTTTCTATCCTTTTACTATTAAATTATTTATATCTTTATATTTAAGTGGCCGTTTTGCTCAGAGATCATAGTTGAGTCTTGTTTGCTATCCATTTTGACAATCTCTGTCTCTTATTTAGTGTTTAAACTATATATTTGACATAATACTTGATATACTTTTTTTCATTTCTGCCACTTATTTTCTGTTTTCTCCCCTTCTCTTTTGTTCTTTCATACCTCCTTTTCTGCTTCCTTTTGGATAATTTGAATATTTTTAATATTCTATTTTAATTTATCAATTGGCTTTTATTATATTTCTTCATATATTTTTGGCATTTGTCTAGGATTACATTTTATATACCTTTCCAAGTCTACCTGGAGGTAGTGTTGTGCCACTTAAATAAAATATAAAAGCTTTGCTATTGTACAGGTTTATTTAATCACCAAGCTTCACCCTTACTTTGATATCATAGTTGTAATACATATTATATTTACATGCAGTAAAAGCACCACCAGATAATGCTATAATATATGCTGTGACAGTCATCCGTATTCTAAAGAACTTTAGAGGGATATATATATTTTTTATATTTACCTAGATATTTTCCGTTCTTGTTGCTTTTTTTATTCCTGAAGAACCATTTCTGGTATCATTTCTCTCAGTCTTAAGAATTTTCTTCAGTATTTCTTTAAAAGGAGGCCTTCTGGTGACAGGTTCTCTTTGTTTTTCTTCATTCCTGAAGGATATTTTTGCTGGATATAGACTATTGAATTGATAGTTCTTTTTTTTCTTTTATCCTCACCTGAGGACATTTTTTCATTGCAGAGAGAGAGAGAGAGAGAGAGAGAGAGAGAGAGAGAGAGAGAGATTGTTTGATTGATTGGTTTTCTTCTCATATGTGCCCCAACTGGGGATTCAACCTGCAACCTTGGTATGTGCCCTGACTGGTAATCGAACCTGTGATCTTTTGGTCTATGGGACAATGCTCCAACCAACTGAGCCATACCAGCCAGAGAAGTTGATAGTTCTTAAGTACTTTAAAGATATTATTCTCCTTTTTTTGGCCTCCATGGTTTCTGAAAATAACTCTGTGGTCATTTAAATTATTGTTCTCTTGTTTATAATATGTTGTTTTTCTTTAGCTTCTTTTCCTTATCTTTGGCTTTCAGCAGTTTGATTTGATATGTCTAGGCATGATTTTTTTTTTTAAATCCTGTGTGGTATTTGCTGAACTTGAATCTTACCAAATTTGGAAGTTTTCAGCTATTCTAATTTGCAGATTTTTTTCTACCCCAGTGTCTTTCTTTTCTTCTTGGACTAAAGTAACACAAATGTTATACTTTTTGATATTGTCCCACAGGTCCCTGTTTTTCTTTCCCTTTTTTCTGTTGTTCATATTTAATAATTTCTGTTGTTCTATCTTTAGGTCTCTGGTGTCAATCCATTCTGCTCTTAAGTCCATCTGGTGAATTTTCAATTTTACATAATACATATTTTACATGTAAATGTTTTCATTGTTTCTTCTAGTTTCAGTTTCTCTGCTGAGAAATTTTATCTTTCTGTTCATTTAAGTGTATTTACCTTTTTTTCCTGGAGCATAGTCATAATAGCTGCTTTAAAAAGTCTGTTAATTTAACATCTCTGTCATCACCGCATCTGTTTATCTGTTCTTGAGAGAATTTGTTATGTTTCCTTGTTTTATCATGTATTCTGGTTCTCTGTACGTCCTGGTTCTTTATAAAGCCTGTGTGTATGTGTAGTTTTACATCACTATAATCGTGTTATCCTTCTGTTTGTGTTTTTTAAAACTACAAGGTGGGGTAAAAGTAGGTTTACAGTTGTTCATATGGAAAATGATAAAATAATAAATAATAATATAAGAATAAACTCTGTGTTTCACATACTCACAACTGTAAACCTCCTTTTGCCCCACCCCTGTATATATCATAAAACATTTTTCTATTTTGGGGGTAATTTTTTTGAGTCTCAGTCTCTTTCTCTCTCTTTATCTTGCTTAGTGTGGGTATAGTTTATATAACCATTGTTTTCAAGGAAATTACTGTTGTTTTCAGTTTTTGCTCTTTTTAATATCTGCATAGTATATTATTTTTGTGTTCCATAATTTAGTACATAAATGATTATATTAGCTTGAGGCTTTTAGGGCATTTTGAAATAATTTTGTGTTTATATTTGCTAACTTAGAAAAAAATGTCAAAGCTAAGGCATTTCCAGAGGAAACGCAGTGATGGAGTCATCTGGGTGCCAGTTCACTAAGGCACAAAACCGGCAGGATTTTACAGAGAAATAGTGTGTGGACAGGGTTAAATACCTCTTTGAGGTGAGTAATGGAAAATTTAGCTCAATTCCATAAATGTTTAGCGTGGCACTCAGCAAACCAGTAGAATCAGACAACTTGCGATTTCGTGTAGGATCTCATGAAAAACACAACATATCTAAATGGTTTTTACAGTTGAGTTGGGAAAGTTATGTCTGACCTGCCGGAGTAGTTTTGTTCATTATTTGAATACATTTGCATGACACTGGGTGAAACCTGAGTTCAGGCTGTAGAGCTCTAACTTGAAACTACTCATATACCAAGTTTACCTGCACGAACACTTACAAATTAGAAAAGCAGCATTCTTATAATATGTTTTATTGAGGCTTCTATCTTCTTTTTCATAAAATTGCATGAATTTTTAAAAATGAAGTATTGCACCCTGGCTGGTGTGGCTCAGTGGATTGAGTGGAGACCTGCGAACCAAAGGGTGGTTGGTGGTTCAATTCCCAGTCAGGGCACATGCCTGGGTTGTGGGCCAGGTCCCCAGTAAGGAGTGTGCAAGAGGCAACCGCACATGGATGTTTCTCTGCCTCTCTTTCTCCCTCCATTCCCCTCTCTCTAAAAATAAAAAAGAAAAATGAGGTATTGCTAGAACAGATGGAGAGCAACCACATGAGTTTGCTTTCCATATTACAGCCATAGGCCCTCCTTCTGATACAGCTGCTGCTGCTGCTGCTGCTGCTGCTGCTGCTCTTCTTGCTGAAAGAACAATGGTCAGGAGCAAGTATTGACAATACTCAGATATAAAGTTCCTGTGCATATTGGTTACACACTTTTGGTGGGGGAAGCTAGGATTTTATTTTATTTTTAAGTGTATTTTATTGATTATGCTATTATAGTTGTCCCAGTTGCTTTTTCCCCTTTATCCCCCCTCTGCCCTGTACTCTTCCACCATCTAGCATTTCCCCCCACCCCGCCACTTAGTTCATGTCCATGGGTTGTACATATAAGTTCTTCGACTTCTCTTTTCCCATACTATTCTTAATCTCCCCCCATCTATTTTATGCCTACCAATTATGCTTCTTGTTCCCTGTACCTTTCCTTCTTCCCCCCTCCCTCCACACTGATAACCTTCCGTGTGATCTCCATGTCTGCTATTCTGTTCCTGTTCTATTGTTTGCTTAGTTTTTGTTGTTGTTGGTTTTTTTTAGGTTCAGTTGTGATTGTTGTGAGTTTGTTCTCATTTTACAGCTCATAGTTTTGATCTTCTTTTTCTTAGATAAGTCCCTTTAACATTTCACATAATAAGGGCTCAGTGATGATGAACTCCTTTATCTTGACCTTGTCTGGGAAGTACTTTATCTGCCCTTCCATTCTAAATGAAAGCTTTGCTGGATAGAGTAATCTTGGATGTAGGTCCTTGTCTTTCATGACTTCGAATACTTATTTTTTTAATATATTTTATTGATTATGCTATTACAGTTGTCCTATTTCCCCTCCTGTATTCCTCTCACATCCCCTTCCACCCACATTCCCCCTCTTTAGTTCATGTCCATGGGTCATACATATAAGTTCTTTGGCTTCTATATTTCCTATACTGTTCTTAACTTCCCCCTGTCTATTTTCTACCTACCATTTATGCTACTTATTTTCTGTACCTTTTCCCCCTCTCTCCCCCTCCCACTTCCCCACTGATAACCCTCTATATGATCTCCATTTCTGTGATTCTGTTCCTGTTTTACTGTTTGCTTAGTTTTTTTTTTTTTTTTTTTTTTTTTTTTTTTTTTTTTTTTTTTTTTTTTTTTTTTTTTTTTTTTGGTTTGGTTGTTAATAGCTGTGAGTTGTCATTTTAGTGTTCATATTTTTTATCTTCTTTTTCTTAGATAAGTCCCTTTAACATTTCATAGAATAAGGACTTGGTGATAATGACCTCCTTTAACTTGACCTTATCTGGGAAGCACTTTATCTGCCCTTCCATTATAAATGAAAGCTTTGCTGGATAGAGTAATTTTGGATGTATGTCCTTGCTCTTTTCATGACTTTGAATACTTCTTTCCAGCCCCTTCTTGCCTGTAAGTTTTCTTTTGAGAAATCAGCTGATAGTCTTATGGGAACTCCTTTGTAGGTAACTCTATCCTTTCCTAATGCTGCTTTTAAGATTCTCTCTTTGTCTCTAATCTCGGGTAACTTAATGATGATGTGCCTTGGTGTGTTCCTCTTTGGGTCCAATTTCTTTGGGACTCTCTGGGCTTCCTGGGTTTCCTGAACTTCCTGGAAGTCTATTTCCTTAGCCAGATTGGGGAATTTCTCTTTCATTTTTTCAAATAAGTTTTCAATTGCTTAGTCTTGCTCTTCTCCTTCTAGTACCCCTATGATTCGGATGTTGGAATGTTTAAAGTTGACCTGGAGGTTCGTAAGCCTCTCCTCACTTTTTTGAATTCTTGTTTCTTCATTCTGTTCTGGTTGGATGTTTGTTTCTTCCTTTTGTTCCAAATCATTGATTTAAGTCCTGGTCTCCTTCCCTTCACTGTTGGTTCCCTGTGCATTTTCCTTTATTTCATTTTTTGTAGCCTTCATTTCTTCCTTCATTTTGTGACTAAGCTCAATCAATTCTGTGAGCATACTGACTACCAGTGTTTTGAATCCTGCATCAGATAGGTTGTCTATCTCTTCATCACTTAGCTCTTTTTCTGGAGTTTTGATCTGTTCTTTCATTTGGGCCATATTTCTTTGTCTTGGTGCACCTGTTAAATTGTAAGGTTTCAGAGCCTTCGGTATTTGCTAGGGCTGGGCATCCCTCATTGTTGCTGCGTTGTGGTGCTGCCTGTGGGGGAGGTGACAGGGAACAATGCCACTCGCTTGCTCTGCTCTAGCCCCACTTTCCAACGAACTCTCCAGTGAGACTGGGAGTTTCTCCCAACGTTGCAATCCCCACAATATTTTACAGCTAGAGGTTTTGAGTCTTTAGTTTCCTGTTCAGCCATCCCTGCCTGGCCTGTGTGGTCTGCCGCCTTGCCATTGGTCCTCTCTGCCCCCTCCTACTGGTCTGTTTGAATGTTTCTTTAACTCCTTGGTTGTTGGAGTTCCATGCAGTTTGATTTTCTGGCACTTCTGGTTGTTTATTGTTTTTAAATTGGTTGTTATCCTTCTTTTGGTTGCATGAGGAAGTGAAGCATTTCTACCTACACCTCCATCTTGGCAGGAACCCTCTGGTTACACATTTCTTAATGTTAATTAGGCTCCATTTTCCTTCCTTAGGGAAAGTCTGATGTACCTTCATTCATTTGTTTGGGAGGCAGTCTGTTTAAATTAATAGTAGGTAATATGTATGTAGCATTTACTATGTGCCAGGTACTGACTGATCTATGTCTTTATATATATTAACTTATTTAATTTTCATGGTAATCTTTTTATATAAGTGTTGCTGTTATTCTCTATTAAGTGGCAGGGGCTGGACTTTGATCCTGACAGTTGGCTTCAGAGTTCATACTCGTAACTACTCACTCTGTAAATACAGGCTCTACAGTCATTCTCTCCAGGTTCAAATTCCAGCTCCATTACTAATAACTGTGTGAATGACCTTGATCAGTTACTTGTCTCCTGAGTGTCAGTTTTCTGATCTGTATGCTATTTTGCATATAATGCAACTTTGTCCAGTCTTGGCATATAGTAAACTCACTGTATATTTAGCTCTTATTAGCCGTTCGTTTGTTAAAAACATATACTTAGAATGCCTACCATGTGCTTTCAAGGAGCACTGCTGGTTTGTCTCTTTTCTAAAATGGTATAGGCACTATGCCCTGACTGGTATGGCTCAGTTGGTTGGGTATCATCCTGCAAAGTGAAAGGTCACCGGATCGATTCTGGGTCAGGGTACACACCTGGGTTGTGGGCCAGTTGGGGCACGTATGAGAGACAAATGATTGATATTTCTCTTGCACATTGGTATTTTTTTCCCTCTCTTTTGCCCTCCCTTTCCCTCTCTCTAAAAAATAAATAAATAGCTCTAGCTGGTGTAGCTCAGTGGATTGAGCGTGGGCCTGTGAACCAAAGGATTGCAGTTCAATTCCCAGTCAGGGTACATGCCTGGGTTGCAGGCTAGTTCCTGGCAAGGGATGCACGAGGGGCAACCATACATTGATATTTCTCTCCCTCTCTCCTTCCCTTTCCCTCTAAAGATAAATAAATAAAATGTTGAAAAAATTCTTAAATAAATAAATAAATAAATAAAATCTTTAAATGGTATAGGTACTATAATGTACGTATATCTTAAAGCTTATAGCTGAAAGAGAATGTTCTACATTTCTTTCATCTCTCCTTCTGTGGGTAAGTGTGGAAAAGAATTTTGTCAGAGAAGGGAAGAATATTCCTGCTGATTCATGTTGCAGGTCACACAGGTAAGTCAGGGGAGTTAAAACAGGTGACTCCTTGATTAAAACATAACCATCCTCTATCTGGCAAGCTTATTTGTCCTGTTTGACCTTTAGGAGAAAGATATATATATGGAGCAGGAGGGGGCAGTTAACTCATCTGTGCAATTCCCCTAAATCAGCCCTGGCCTCTAGGGAAATGATAAATGTGGAAGCCAGGTTACTTGCATATCACTGCCCCAGTATAGATTATAAACGATTGCAAAAACTGAGTATGGAAACCTTTTAGTGGGGAGTGGAGGGAGGGGAATCCAAGGCAGAGGAGGAGGAGGAGTTTGATAGAAAGTAAAAAAAATTCCTGGTGAAAATAGTGGGAAATAAATCCTTATATTTTCCTCCATGACAGTGATTTTCAGCCCTTTTCATCTCACAACACATAAACTAATTACTCAAATTGTGTGACACACCAAAAAATATTTTTTGCCGATCTGGCAAAAAATATAGGTATAAGTTTGGTTCATTCGTACCGGATGGCTATTGTGGTGTTGGCTGCTGTCATTTTTTTATTTGACAGTCTAAGGGAAAAGAGGTCAGTGCCCCTGACTCAACAGTCAGGGAATGCATGTTTTAAAAAGTCTTGCAGCACATGAGTTGAATATCGCTGCTCTAGGATGAAGACATTTTAAACAGAACATTGGCACAGGCTCAGTTTGGTTATTCTAACAGTGTTATTCCGAGATGCATCTTTATTCTTCTTATGTGCAGTTTATACCAGGGGTCTGACAGATCTTTGTTCTTTCCTTCTGTCTAGTTCTGAGGCTTTCTACCAATGCAGGCCAGTGGAAGGAAGCTGCTAGCAAGGTGACCCACGCATTGGTTAACATCAGGTAAGGAATGAGATTTGCTCTCTTTCAGAGTTCATTGGCTCATCCTGAGGTTTATTGTACTTTTCTAAGTAGAGTGTGTTGAACCCCACTACTATTTTAAGCCCTGGTGTCTGTAGGAGTGAAAGAAATTGTCATACTTGATCAGGAAAAACGGGTGCATGAGGCTTTCGTTTCGTCATATTGAAATAGCTCACAGTGCTGTTCTGTGAATTTCCTTACTCAGAGAGGGTTGCAAGGCCTTTTCAGGCATCTTTACTAAAGTATTTTCTGTGTAGAGGCCATCTGAAAGCTTTTCTCTGAAATTTTTTTCTGCTGTTCTCAGTTCAAAGAGTGACTCATGGGAATCTAGAACTTGGATGTTTTGCTTCACATGGCTATTTCTATTTGTGGTAAACAGAGGCAAATGGAGCCCGTGGGGCTGTCATTTTAGGTTCCGTATGAAACAGCAAGGCAATTACAGAGTGCTGTAGGTACTGGATAAAAGTGAGTCATACATGGAGTTGCTCTAGGGTCTTAAGGAAATGCCACACATTCATAGGAGTGAGCTGTTTGTAAATGGAGAGAATGTGTTTCAGTATTAGGAAACCTAAAGCTGACTTTTCTTATATTCCTTGCTCCCTTTGTGCCTATCATTTTCCATTTTCTCAACAGTTATTAAATTGTTCTTGCAAACAATTGAAAAATTAACCTTGAGTGGATGAGGCAAACCCAGCAGATGGAGAAACTTGATTTAGCTCCAGATGTAAGCCTTGCCAAGCATTCCCAGTAATAGTAGAAGTACATTTATAGCTTGGTATAGATTCTGATGTGTGACAGAGCTGGGAGTCAATGCGTTTCCATATCTTCCTGCTTTTTAAAAAAATATATTCTGTCCCTGTAGTGATTTACTGTTGTGTTTGGCACATCTGGGAATGAAAGGAAAAATGTGAACTGTGCGTTGGGAGGGCTGGGGTGAGGGAGCACGGTGGTGAGACGTGCTAACGAGATTGCACTGAAGGTTGATCTGCCTTACCTGACCCCAGAGACATTTTATAGCAGTGACAGTTTTATAAATCTCACAAATAAATGCATATCTGCACCTAGCAAATAAACCAGATATTGTAGTGAGGCCTTAAGAGAAATGTGATTTTCTGTAAGAACTAGAAATTACAAATTGCCTTATTCCAAATATCCTTTTGTGACCCAAGGGCAGTGTGACAAATGTGGGTATTTGAAAGAAGCACCAGATTCCGGTTTGACTATGAAGAGCATATGGGTATAATTTATGTTTTTTTTATTTATTCATATGTTTACTTAGGCTTTCCAGGCAGCTCCTTCTCATCTGGGGCCTGTTTCCATGATCACATTCCCTTATACTTGCTTTGTCTCCTACTTTGTTGCTTTTCCTTTCAGTGGCTTCTGGCCTGGCAGCTGTCCTTATTCTTTTCAAGGACCATCAAACAGCTGATTTAAGATCTTGGCCTGTCGTTTTTCTGAATAGGCCAGAAAGGACTGAGCTGAGTTCAGATGCCCATAACCATGACCTCTTCCTTCTCTTTGTTAGTCTCTGTTAGGCCTGTACCCCATTTTCATTCTTCAGACTTTTTTGATGAATTTGCTGCAGAATTATTACATCATCTTCACTGTTGCTAATGAATTAGACTCAGAGATTTTGTGTCAGACGTGTGAAAGATGCAGTCATTTTTCTCAAGAGGTTCCTGGAAAGATGTATTTGAATGTCACTTAACACATTAAGGCCAGATAAGGGAAAATATGGGTGATGCTAAGATTGTAAAAGTTAACTTCTTTTCTTTCTGACATTTATTTTCACTTAAGTTCTAAACCTTGTGCTGCTCTTTTATATACTGGCTTCTTTAATCCTCAAACTCTGTAAATAGACTATTATAAATTTTTTAAAATATACTTTTTATCAGTAAGGAAACGGAGTCCCACAATGGTCATGTGGTAAAGCTGAGAATTAATCACAGGTCTCTAACTCCCAAGTCCAGGGCTCACTCTCTGTACCGTAACGCCTCCTTCTGTGGAGTTGCATCGGTGAGTTCCATGGAGATGAACAGAAAACACAGCATGATGTATTGAAAGGAGTATGGTAATTTGAGTTAGAGAAACTGGAGTTTTTGTTTTTGTCTCTTAATATGTGACCTTGAAGTTATTTAGCCTCTCTGGACCTCTTTCCACTACAAACAAAAGGGAGGTCATGACGATATCAGCTGTTTCCTAGGAAAGTGGGTGTGAGAATTATAGGATGTAATGTATGTGAGAGCACTTAGTAAGCTATAAAATACTGGTCATTTCACTTAGCCTACTGTCTTTCAGGTTCATTCCTATTATAGCATGTGTCAGAATTTCCTTCCTTTTTAGGCTGAATAATATTCCATTGCATGTGTATGCCACATTTTATTTATAAATTCATCCATTGATGAAACCCCAAGTGAGTTGCTTCCACATTTTGATTATTGTGATTTTAGTTATTTGTGCATGGGTATGCAGACATCCGTTCAGTCCCTACTTTACTTCTTTTGGACATATTCCCAGAAATAGAATTGGTGGGATCACATGGTAATTCTGTGTTTAATTTTTTTTGAGGAATTGCCATACCTTTTTTCAGGTTTATCATTTTGAGCCTTCCTTAGACTGTTTCCTAAGTATGTCTTCATTTGTCTCTTCTATAAAAGTTAAGATGTACCCTTAGCCTTAAAAGATGTTTTGCTTTTCTTTGCTTGACTTTGATGCTGGTGGTCTAGGGAGTTTGTAATGGTGGTCCAGGGAGTTTTCTTTTCACAGTGTTAGTATTTTTCTCAGCTGAGGGCAAAAAAGCGGCATGCCTGCGAAGTCTGTATTCCACTGAGCCAACGGTAGTGAGTGTTGCCTTTTTATGCTCCTTTGCTTTCTTCTAAGAGCTCATGTTGTATATCCACGACACTAGTAAATTTGGATGACTTAGAAAACAGGAGACTGTGTCAGAAAATGGGACCTGTGGGTCTCCCAGGGATACTGTGAGATATTTAAATAGTAGCCACCAACTTGATCATCAAGGATAGAGTGTATAAAGGCTTAGCAGTAAAATTGTGATGGTATGTGATATTTACTTCTGTTCTTTATAAAGGTGTTTGTGCTGATCCCACACCTGGAAAGAATTTCTAAGGCAGAGCAAATGAACTCTTAGCTGCCTCTCCTGTAGTATGTTCTTTGATAGCCATGGGAAGGGATTGGATTGCATGGGAAGCTTTCAGACACCTAACAGCTGGGGGGGCCTGTGAGACTGATTTTCCGGTTGATGACGGCTACAAGTTATGCCTTCGGAATCTCCTGGAATGCGGTACATCTAATGGCAAGCCTAATGGAAGTAGTGTATCACCAGCAGGTGAAAGGCAGCAGAAAAGCTGCAGACCTTTCTGTTCTTTGGGGTTTAGATTGTGATAGTGAATATTAAAAAAGTACTTCCACATGTTTGGAGTCTTAAATTTGCTCAAGTGTCAGACTGTTTGCTTTTCACTTGTCTCTCCTGGCTTAGTCATGCTAGTTCTTTAATTGTCAGAGTTATTTGTATTTAAACAATTTGTCTTTCTCTTCCTGTTTGATCCTTCAGAGATATTCTTAAAATGCATCTGCTTAGAAACTGCTATTTTTGTTTGGACACCTGATGTCATTACCATACAGGGCCCTATGTTTGTTCCTCCCCATAGGAGGCTTGTTCCATTACTTTGCCACAAGAAAAATAAAGTATTATAGCTCCATCTTTGAAATTCCACTTGGTATAATTGTTACTGCAGCTGCCTTCACAGATCTACTGGTCCACAAAAGAAGGATACTGTGAGGGGCCAGGTGCAAGGATGCAAGGAGAAAATATTTGGGAAGTTTTGCTTGGAGACTTCCATACTAAGTATTTCCTGCCACCGCTTAGCAGATTCCTCCAGTGGAGTCCTGTAGATGTCTGCTGACTGTTAACCTAATTAGTCAAGGAGAAAAAGAAAAATGTTAGGTTAAATTTTGACCTTCATTTAACCAAACAACTTTCATGGTAAGTAATTTGAAGCCCGTAATGAATCTCTTCAAGTTAACACCTTAATACTTCTCACTTAACAAGCATTTTATCAGTGCCAAGTTCACAGCCCTATTCTCTGGTTGCTCACAGAGGTAGTGGCTGAATTGCTAGGGTTTTTTCCTGATCGGTAATTTCCTTAAGTTGGGTAAAATTTGAACTCTGTGATTTATATATTAATTCCCCCCCTTATTTTGAATGCATTAAAGTTTAGTTTTTCCTCAAGAAAGACTTTTAGATATTGCTATGGTTAGTGACAAGCGTGGGGTTTGGAATGAGACTTTAGTGCGTTTCTTTGTCAGTCTCTTTAATTGTTCACCTAGTGTGTTTGCCTCTTGTCCCCCTGCTTGCTCTGTGGTCTTTTTGTTCCAAAGCTAAGGTGGTCCACCCTCTTCACACCCCCCTCAGTTCCTGCTTATGTGCTTATGTAGCTGTTTTTCTTTACCCTGGGAAAAAAACACTACCTCCAAAAAAGAAGGAGGAGGAGGAGGAGGAGGAGGAAAGTCTTAAATGTGCACTTTGCTGGGTAGGCGAAGGGACAAGAATAGCTCTCAGCAGCCTCTAGATAAGGGGGTTCGTGGAGTTTCACACCCTTTGGAGCAGGTTGTGCACAGAGTTCTGAGTGTTGTGGAACGAAAGTCTTCAGGCAGGAATCAGAGAGAGCACACTCACTGTTGATGGCCGCAGAGTTAGGGTTGGGAAGGGGGTGTGAGCTCTCTGTTACATAAAATGCCCCCAGATCCCCTTGCCCAAGAACCCATTTGGGCTACAAAATTAGGCACACTTTTCTTATCAGAATAGATACTGATGAGCTGAGAGGAGGAGCAGTTTGATTCCAGGCACTTCAGCTGAAGGATGCAGCTTAGTCTAGTGAAAAGTAAATATGGACCACAGTGATTCATGACAGGAGCAGAGGCATTTGGGCTGATGACTCTTGAGTAGCAAGAAGTACATGAACATAATCTTCTAGTCCAGTTGTGTGTTGTAAAGTGACAGACAGGCTCAGATTATCTCCTAGGTTAGGATTGATCAATAATGACCTTTCTTCTGTTAATCAGATCCACTGATCTCTGGTTGCAGAGAATGAAAAGCATTATGCAGATTAAAACAAAGCACTGAAATGAGATTGCTATAATATCATGTCCCCAGTGACTAGGAGCATTACAGATTATTCTAATAATTGCTGTTCCCTCATCTCTTAAGACTACAGCTAGAAATGAAAAACAAAACACTGAATCTCATGTGGCTGATCTTCTATTTTGCCTTAACTTGGTTTATACTACAAAGTGAGGTTTTGCATTAGGTCATAGCTGGGCTTGGTGGACTGCAGTGCAATAAAGAAGTCTTGGTTTAGGAGATTCAGATATTTGTGATAAAATACTACAATTTTTAGTTGGGTCTGCTGTGATTTTAGGTGAGTGTAACTTTAGCGTATGAAACCTACTTAATTCAACCTGAAATTCCATTGGGGTCTTTTTCCACTTTTATTTTTTTTTTAAAGAATTGTGGGAAAATGTACATAACAAAATTTACTATTTTAACCATCTTTAATTCTATAGTTCTGTTGCATTAAGTGCATTCACATAGTTGTCTAGCCCTCACCACCAGCCATCTCCAGAACTTTTTTCCTTCCTCAACTGAAAACTCTGTACTGCACTCATGAAACAATAACTCCTTATTCCCTTCTTCCCCCAGCCCCTGGCAGCCACCCTTCTGCTTTCTATGTCTATGAACTCTAGGAACTTCATATGAGAGAAATTATGCAGTATTTGGCCTTTCGTGACTGGCTTCTTTTACTTAGCACAATATCCTCATGGTTCTTCCATGATTTAGCATGTGTCAGAATTTCATTCCTTTTTAAGACTGAGTGATATTTCATTGTATGGGTAGACCGCATTTTGTTTATCCATTTATCTGTTGGTGGACACTTGCATTGCTTCCGTCTTTTGGCCACTGTAAATAGTGCGCACAAGTATTTGAGAACCTGCTTTCACTTTTTTTGGATATATACCCCGAAGTGGAATTGCTGGATCATATGGTAATTCTATTTTTAAATTTTTGAGGAATCACCATACCTTGTCCACAGAAGCTGTACTGTTTTACATTCCCACCAATGATGCACAACGCTTCCAATTTCTCCGTATCATCACCAACACTTTTTATTTCTGTTGTATTGATAATAGCCATCCTAATTAAAGGGTGTGAAATGATATCTTACTGTGATTTTGATTTGCATTTCCACAATGACTAGTGGTGTTATCTCTTCATGTGCTCATTGGCCACTTGTCTGTCATCTTTGGAGAAATGTCTACTCAAGTTTTGCTGATTTTTCCATTGGGATGTTTGGGGTTTTGTTGTTGTATTTTATGAATTCTTTAAATATTCTGAATCAGTTTTCTATTGGATATATGTTTGGCAAAGATCTTCTCCCTTTCTCTGGGTTGCCTTTTCATTCTGTTGATAGTGTCCTTTAATGCACAAAAGTTTTAAACTTTGCTGAAGTCCAACTTACCTATTTTTTTCTTTTATTGCCTGTGCTTTTGTTGTCAGATGTAAGAAATCATTGCCAAGCCACATAATAAAGCTTTCCTTCTATGTTTCCTTCTAAGAGTTTTATAGTGTTAGTTCTTACATTCAGGTCTTTGTTTCATTTTGAGTAAAGTTTTGTATATGGTGTAAGGCAAGGGTTCAACTTCTTTTTTTTTTTTTTTTTTTTACATGTAGATCTCCAGTTTTCCCAGCAGCCACTTTGCTTTTCTGAGATAACCACACCTCTGATTTCTTAATTTGAATCAGACTGAATTTGGAACTTATCTGATAAGGTCTAGAAATGGGGATTCCACACTTTCTCTGCATACCCCCATTTCTTGTTGTATTTTTGGTTTGCTCATTCCCCTTCTTGTTTAAGGGATAGCATAATATTGTGCTTAAGAGTGGGAACTTTAGAGTTAGGTTGTCTGAGTTTGAGTCTAAGCTCTACTACTTAATTTGGACAAGTTACTTATGGTTCTTTGCTGGAGTTTCCACATCTGTAAAGTGAGGAAAATAATGGGACGTGTGTCATTGTTGAGAAGATTAAATGACAATATGTGTGAAAAACAGCATAGTGCCTGGCACATGGTGCTGTATAAATGTTCACTATTATTATCTTTAAAAATTGTCCTGAATGTGCAAGTCTGGGGGTTTTACCAGACTCAATTCTGATGATGTGCAGGGAGCTTCATTCTAGATAAGCAAGTCCCTTTCACATCCAACTTTGTTTGTTTCCCTTGGCCCCACTCATGGACTTAGAAGGGACAAAAGATACAAAATGATATTATTTGTAAGCTGACAGCAGAGGCAACACTGGAACTGAGGCTGTCAGACTGTTGTGGCATCACTGGTGGGAAAACAGTTTGGATGGGGACAGTTTATGTTTTCCATCTCTTCCAACCCTTTGAGGAGATGTTTGACCATGAAATTTTGGCTTTATTATTTTTGAATGACCAGCCTGCGTTCTTGCCCTTGTTGTGGTGAAAGAATGTGCCCGAAATGAATATGCGTGTAGATAACTGAAAGGACACCCACCCATCTGTTCTTTTGTGTGGTTGGAGGGGTTATAGGTGATTCTAGATTTTCTTGTATTTTAATTTATTAAAAACATTTACCTGTGGAGTTTTGGGTAGATGTCTTTTATTAGACTAAGTTCCCTTCTATTCTTACTTTTCTGAGTGTTTTTTAATTTTTTACCTTGAAAGTGTGTTGGGTTTTATCAGATGCTTTTTCTGCATCTATTGAAACAATCATGTAGTTTTTGTTTCTCATTCTATTGATCTAGTTGTATTAGATTAGTTGATATTAAACCAACCTTGCATTACTAGGCTAAATCGCACTTGGTTTTGGTATGTAATTATTTTTATATGTTCCTGGAATCAGATTGCTAGTATTTTACTCATGATTTTTGTGTTCATTTTCATAAGAAATATTGCTAAGTTTTCTTTTTCTTATTATATTTGTCTTTTTTTTAAATCCTCACTCAAGGATATATATTGATTTTTAGGGAGAGGGTGTGAGGGGAAGAGGGAGGGAGGGAGGGAGGGAGATAGAGAGAAAGTGAGAAACACCAATGTGAGAAACATTAAATGGTTGCCTCCCATATGCGCCCCAACCTGTGATTGAACCTGAAATCTAGGTGTGTGCCCTGACTGGCGATCACACCCACAACCTTTGGTACCTACTCACTGACTGGCATCAGAGACTGCAGAGAAACTGGGGCAGCTACACCCGCCCCCCACCCCAGGTGCAGCTGCCAGGGTGGGCCCAGTAGAGAAGTCAGGGAGGCAGCACTCTGCCCAAACCGCAGGAGCTTAACCTGGCCTTCACCCTGCTTGGCACCTTGTCCATCACAGTGCTATGTACAGCCCTTGCTGAGCCTGCCTGGCTACACATCCATGGTGGCACCTGTTCCCACCAGGAGGTGGAGGTCTCTAACTGGGTTACATGCACTGAGACTTGCTGAAAGATTTCTGCATAAATTTCCAGACCATACTGCTTCTGCAGAGCATTGCCACCTTCTGCTTCCTGGGCATTCTGTGTAGTCTCTCGGCATTCCTTCTGGATGTCTTTGGGCTCTAGCATCCAGTCCTGAAGATCACCTGTCACATGCCTTTGCCTACATCCTCACATTCCTGCAATGTGCTGCCATCATCAGCTTTTGGGTGGTGAAGACCATGCCTGCACATGAATGAGAGGCTGCCTGGAGTTCACTCTGCTGCCAAAGTGTGTCCCATTGTGACTCTCACACTTCCAGACTCTTCTGTTAGGCAAGAAAGACTCTTGTGTTATACCTGAGCCCAAAGCTAAGGAGCTGCGTTGTCTTATCTTCCTGTCAAGTCTGAGTGAGTCTCTGGCACATATCCAGGGTGTGGCCAGCTCTCACTGACCTTAGGTGTCTGAAAGGCAGATCAGGAGACCAGGGATCAGACGCGCATGCCAAAGTGACCAGTCATCTCATGAGATGCCGGACATGACCCCGTGGACTGTTCCATGTGATTTGGTAAAAGGCAAAAGACTTATATGGTCTGAAGAGAAACCCCAGGGTATGTTCCAGGTGATTTGGAACCCAGTTTTTATTAGCTTTCCATACCTCTGGCCTTTCTCTTCCCCTACTATCCTGAGACTGTTATATAAATTCCCCTGGTTTTGTTTTGTTTTTTTCTTTCTAGGAAAAAATAAAAAGCAAAAACAAAACAAATGAACAGAAACCACAGGTAAGACTAACAAAATACACTAAAAAGGAGAATTTTGTATATTTTCTGAGAGAATGAGGATGCATTACAAACAAGATCTTACTTTTGTCCATCATATCTGGAACTAGGACTAGGCAATAGTCAGGGGAAAGTCTATATTTAGAGTTTAAATGCGTGTATCTCCTTTGCGTGAGGTCTTCTCACGTGTAGGTATTAAACGCAGCATTCTAGATCTGGCTCTATTCTTCGGTGAGCTAATAGTGCGCAGCTGTTTCTTTTCCTAAACTCAAAATGTGAGCAATCAGAGCTCATGGCTCTTGATGCCTACATGTTGAGTTTACAACAAAGAAAGAGTACAGGTACAAAAGTAACAGGAGAAATTGGTGAGCAGTTGTTTTGGAGTATATAACTTTGAGAGAAGGACACAGTACTTTGATGTGGAGTGGATGAGGGAGTTGTTAGGTGTGTTCTTTTATATCTGGAGTCAGTGTTGGTTTGTGGAAGATATTCTTGTCCTGTGCCTGGTCTTTTGCATCTCATGTTCTCCCAGCAGGATAGAGGCTGCTGATTGTGGCCTGTTTTTATGGGCTCAGATGAGGGACTATTTCTGGAGTATAACTCCTGGGAGAAAAGGAGTCAGCAGTGAGTGAGCCCAGCCCACTCTCCCGAAGCAAGCTACTGGACTGTGAAATAGGATCTCCTTAGTGGGTTCCAGGTGCATGCTCTGCGAGTGTCAGTTGAGGCCTCCTAGGTGTGGGGCTTCACCTTTTGTAAAAGCTAGGGTTCTATATGGATGTGACTAGCCAACTTGAGGGACCTTGTAATAGGGAATTAGTTGGGAGAGATCATATATGTATCTGGTGACGTACTTCGAGTGTTGTTTTGGCAAATAATCAGACAATCTTTTTGCTTGTTAATTCCATTGATATTTTTCTCTTTCTTAATGATTATCCTAAGTATCGTACTACTAACAAGCCTTTTGAGGTAGCTTGGAGGGACTGCCTTTGTGACTGAGCCAGTGATAATGGAGTAGCTATTTCCTGGGGATGACAGGTAATTAAGAGTGCCTGGGCCTTGAGGTAAGTTGGAAGGATTTTGTTCTGAGCAGACAGGTGCAGATGAAATTGTTGAGAGCACTGAAGGTGAAATGTATTATTGGCATTTTCCTCCAGAATGTTCTAGCCCTTGATTCCATGAGCGTGAATGAATAGCCCTATGTGGCAGGAGACCAAATTCTTCCCTCTCTCTGTAGGTTCGCAGTCTCACAACATGCTTTGTTTCTGTAAATACGTATTTACACAGCAAAGGTCTCTGGTTTGCATTTGTCCCATCAGTAATTAATTAGATCTCCTGCCTATAATTTTATGGTGTGGTAAATTAACTTTAAGTTTTCAACTTAGCTTAACTTTTTTACGGGTATCTGAGATGAGCCATCTGATGTATGGCCTGCATTCTGCTAATCTTTTAATCAGCAGGAACTAGTATCTTATTTCCAGTTGTTTGTTTGTTTTTTAAGATTTAATTAATTTATTTCTAGAGAGGGGAAGGTAGGGAGAAAGAGAGGGAGAGAAACATCAATGCATGGCTGTCCCTTGCACAACCCCCACTGGGGGCCCAGCCAGCAACCTTGGCATGTGCCCTGACCAGGAATCGAACCTGTGACTCTTTGGTTCACAGGCCGGCATTCAATCCCCTGAGCCACACCAGCCAGGATTTATTTCTAGTTTCTTTAGTTGAGCATCAAAAACCAAGAAAGAAAGAGAGAGAGAGAATAAGAGAAAGTATTGTGTGTTTGTGTGAGACAGATTTGGGATCCTTTTTTTAGAAGCCTGTGGCTTTAGGAGCATTTCTTTATTATTCCTATCACTGCATTCTTATCTTTACAACTATTTCTGAATGTGAGGAGTTGAGAACCAGGGGGTAGTCAAGGTAATCTAGAATTGCTGCTCTGTTGTAAGAGGTCAGGAAGGCAGGTATTTCCAATTGACACATTATATCATAGGGCTAGAGTGGTGGGAAGGGGTCAGAGTTTACAGTGGTCCAGAGCCTATGGTTCCCGGTCTTTGCACTTTCCCATCCAGCTGTCATTTTTTTCTATCCTTTGACTCTATGGAGATGGCCTGCTTTTGCTGGTACAACTATCCCTAATTCTGTAAGGGTTGTGCTGCTCTCTAATTATTGATCCCAAGGTAAGAAAAAAAGCTTTGCTTTCAGCTGAGAAAACATTGATTTTTTTTTTTTTAAAGGAACTCTTGCTAGGAAATGTAGACATTTAATCCTGGCTTAGTTAACAAACTGATGGTTTCTAGTTATAACTTACAGAAAGCCTACCTACAAACAGGGTCAACAGGCATAGTTAAGGTCCTTAATTCCTTTCCATTTTGCAGCCAGGGCACTTTATAAAGTAGTCGTTTTAAACTGTGGGCAGTTCTTCATCTTATCCCTTATTTTCCCTCTCGATCTTTCCCAAAAGTCGGGCCAGATCGCTGGTCCCATAATTCGGGTATTCTAACCATGCTGAGCAGTGGACTGTTTACCTGCTTGTAGGATGAGTCAGCAGATAATGCGATTGCCCTTGGATAGGCAGAACATCCTTTCTTCTCTCAATTGTTCTTCATATGACATAGGTTCAGAATCTCTGGCTATTGTGATTGTATTTAGACATAGTTTAACTTCTCAGTTTCATTCCTTAAGTATGGTGTTAGGTATGCCTTGTACCAAATGAGTGTTCAGTAAAAGTTTACTGGACTTAATAACACCTGGAACTGGATCCAAATGTAGTCTGAGTAGCTTAAATTATAGGGAGACTATTAACACCCGGGATATGGGCATATTTTATTTGCAGCCTGAGGTTTTTTTTTAATTGAATTTATTGGCATGACACTGGTTAACAAAATTATATAGGTTTCAGGTGCACAAATCCACAACACATCACCTTTATACTATGTTTTGTGTTCACCACCCCAAGTCAAGTCTTCTTTGACCACCATTTATCCCTCCTATACCCTCTTCCAACCTCCTCCACTTCCCCCTCCCCCCGGCAATCACCACACTATTGTTTGTGTCAGTGAGTTTTTTCTTTTTATTTTCTGCTCAACCCCTCCACCCCCACAACCAAGCCACCTCCCCCGACCCCTAGCTGCCTGTTCTCTGTCTATGAGTCTGTCTCTGTTTTGCTTGTTAGTTCATTTTGTCTATTAGATTCCACAGATTAGTGAAATCATATGGTAGTTATCTTTCTCTGTCTGGCCTATTTCACTTAGCATAATTCTATCTGGGTCCAGCCATGTTGTCACAAAGGGTAAGATTTCCTTCATTTTACGACTGAGTAGTGTTCCATTGTGTAAATGTCCCATAGTTGTTTTATCCACTATCTGTTGATGGACACTTGGGCACTCTGCTTCCAGAACTGGGCTTTGTAAGTAACACTGCAGTGAACATAGGGGTGCATGTATTCTTTTGAATTAGTGTTCTGGGTTTCTTCAGATAAGTTCGAGGAAGTGAGATCGCTGGGTCATAAGGCAGTTCCTTTTTAATTTTTTGAGGTAACTCCCTACTGTTTCCCACCGTGGCTGCACCAGTCTGCATTCGCACCCCCAGTGCACAAGGGTTCCCTTTGCTCCACATCCTTGCTAGCACTCCTTGTTTGTTGATTCGTTGGTGATAGCTATTCTCATAGGTGTGAGGTGATATCTCACTGTGGTTTTAATTTGCATCTCTCTGATGATTAGTGTCATGGAGCATTTTTTCGTATGTCTGTGGGCCACCTCTGTGTTCCCTTTGGAGGAGTGTATAATTCAGGTCCTTTGCCCATTTTTTAATTGGACTGTTGTTCTATTAGTATTGGGTTTTATAAGTTCCTTACAAATTTTGGATATTAACCCCTAATCAGATGTATCAGCAAATATGTTCTCTAATTCAGTGGGTTGTCTTTTCATTTTGTTGATGGTTTCCTTCACTGCGCGAAGACTTTTCAGTTTGTTGTAGTCTCATTTGTTTTTTTTCTTTTGTTTCCCTTACCTGAGATGGTATTTCAGAAAAAACATTGCTACGAGAAATGTCTGAGATTTTACCGCCTATGTTTTCTTCCAGGATTTTTATGGTTTTGAGTCTAACATTTGTCTTTTGTTTAAAAAAGATTTTATTTATTTATTTTTAGAGAGGGGAAGGGAGGAAGACCGAGAGGGAGAGAAACATCAATGTGTGAGAGATACATCCATTGGTTGCCTCTCACATGCCCCTAACTGGGGACCAGGCCCACAACCCAGGCCTGTGCCCTGACTGGGAGTTGAACTGGTGACCTTTTGGTTTGCAGGCCAGTGCTCAATCCACTGAGCCACACCAGCCAGGGCTAACATAAAGTCTTTAATCCATTTTGAGTTTATTCTTGTGTATGGTGTTAGAAGGTGGTCTAGTTTCATTTTTTTCCACGTATCTATCCAATTTTCCCAACACCATTTATTGAATAAACTGTCTTTATCCCATTGTATGTTTTTGCTTCCTTTGTTAAATATTAATTGACTACAAAGACGTGGGTTTATTTCTGAGCTGTCTGTTTTGTTCCATTGATCTATATGTCTGTTTTTGTGCCAGTACCACACTGTTTTTAAGTGCTTTTTAAAAAATCCTCACCTGAGGATATGTTTGTATTGAGTTTTAGAGAGAGAGGAAGGGAGAGAGAGACATCAATGTGAAAGAGAAACATCAGTTGGTTGCCTGCCACACATGGCCCGACCAGGGATGGAACTCACAACCTTTGATTATATGGACAACACTCCAACTAAAAGAGACAACCAGCCAGAGCCCAGTACCATGCTGTTTTGATTACTATGGCCATGTATTATAGTTTGATATCAGGTAGCATGACTCCTCCCACTTTGTTCTTCTTTCTCAATATTGCTGTGGCTATTCCAGGTCTTTTTTGGTTCCATATAAATTTTTGGAATATATTTTTCTAGTTCTGTGAAATATACCATTGGTATCTTGATAGGAATTGCATTGACTCTACAGATTGCTTTGGGTAGTGTGGACATTTTAATGATGTTAATTTTTCCTTTCCATCAACATGGTATATGCTTCCATTTATTTGTGTATTCCTCAATTTCTTCAGTGTTGTATAATTTTCTGAACACATGTCTTTTACATCCTTGGGAAATTTATTCTTAGGTATTTTCTTCTTTTTGAAGCAATTATGAATGGGATTATTTTCTTGATTTCCCTTTCTGATAGTTCATTATTGATTTATAAAAATGCAGTTGGCCCTGGATGGTGTGGCTCAGTGGACTGAGCACCAGCCTGCGAACCAAAGGGTCACTGGTTCGATTCCCAGTCAGGGCACATGCCTGGGTTGTGGGCCAGATCCCCACTTGAAGATGTGTGAGAGACAACCACACATTGATGTTTTTCTCCCTCTCTCTTTTTCTCCCTTTACTTCTCTCCAAAAATAAATAGATAAAAATTTAAAAAATGCGATTGATTTCTGGATTTTATATCATGCCACTACTATACTGAATTCATTTATCAGTTGTAGTAGTTTTTTTGGTGTATTCTTTAGGGTTCTCTATCTACAATATCATGTCATCTACAAACAATGACAGTTTTACTTATTCCTTTCCAATTTGAATGCCTTTTATTTCTTCTCTGATTGCTGTGTCTAGTACATGTTGAACATGAGTGATGAAACCAGACATTCCTATCTTGTTCCTGATCTTAAGGAAAATGCTATTTTTTTTTTAGTTTTTGCCCATTGAGTATAATGTTGGTGGTGTGTTTGTCATGTATGGCCTTTATTATGTTGATGTATGTTCCCTCTATTCCCACTTGGTGAGAGGTTTTATCATTGATGGGTTTTATCAAATGCTTTTCTGCATCTGTTTATATGATCATGTGGTTTTTATTCTTCATTTTGTTTATGTGGTGTATCATGTTTATTGATTTGCAGATTTTGTACCAACCTTGCATCCCTGGAATAATTCCCACTTAATCATGGTATATGATCTTTTTAATGTATTACTAGATCTGGTTAGCTAATATTTTCTTGAGGAGTTTGACATCTACGTTTATCAGGGATATTGGCCTATACATTTCTTTCTTTGTAGTGTCTTTATCTGGTGTGGAATTAGGATAATGCCGGTCATGTAAAATGAACTCAGGAGTCTTCCCTCCTCTTGAAATATTTGGAGTAGTTTGAGAAGGATATGGGTTAATTTTTCTTTGAATGTTTGGTAAAATTTGCCTGCAAGGCCATCTGGTCCAGGACTCTTGTTTGCCGGGAGTTTTTTGATTACTTCTTCATTTTCATTAGTTGTAATCAGCCTATTCAGGTATTTTGTTTCTTCTGATTCAGTTTTGGAAGTTTGCATGTTTCTAGAAATGTATCCATTTTGCCCAGGTTGTCCAGTTTGTTGGCATATGGTGTCTTCTTGCAATCTCTGGTATTTCTGTGGAGTCAGTGGAGACTCCACTGTGGAGAAGTAACAAGAAATGTTACTTCTCTTTCATTTCTGATTCTATTTATTTGGGTCCTCTCTTTTTTTCTTGATGAGTCTGGTTAAAGGTTTGTTGATCCTGTTTATCTTTTCAAAGAACCAGGTTTAATCTTTGGTATTGTTTTTATTTATTTCTATTCTAATCTTTATTATTTCTTGCCTTCTACTCAGTTTGGGCTTTGTTTGTTGTTCTTTCTCAAGTTCTGTTAAATGTAAAGTCAAATTGTTTCTTTGAAATTTTTATTGTCTCTTGAGGTAGGGCTGTAATGCTATGAATTTCCCCCTTAGGACTGCTTATGTTGTGTCCCATAGATTTTGGATTGTTGTGTTCTCATTTTCATTTGTTTCAGGTATCTTTTGATTTCTTCATTGATTTCATTGTTAATCTATTCATTGTGTAGTAACACATTATTTAGCCTCCATGTCTTTGTGTGTTTTCACTTTTTTTTCTTGTGATTGATTTCAGATTCATAGCATTGTGGTCAGAGAAGATGCTTGATATGACTTTAATCTTCTTAAATTTATTGAGACTTGTTTCATACCCTAATATATGGTCTGTTCTAGAAAATGGTTCATGTGCACTTGAAAAGAATATATATTCTACAGTTGAGGTGAAATGCTCTGAAGATGTCAATTAAATCTATCTGGTCTAGTGGATCACTTAAGGCCAATATTTTGTGTTGATTTTCTGTCTGGAAGACCTATCCATATATGTCAGTAGATGTTAAAATCCCCTACTATGACTGTATTACTCTCAATCTCTACCTTTATGTCCATCAAGATTTGCTTTACATTTTTAGGTGCTCCTGTGTTGGGTGCATAAATGTATATAAGGGTTATATCCTTTTGTTGGATTGTTCTTTTTACCATTATGTAGTGTCCTTTGTCTCTTACTATATATAGCTTTTGTTTTAGAGTCTATTTTGTCAGATGTGAGTACTGATACTCCAGATATTTGTTCCTTTCCATTTGCACAAATATCTTTTCCCATCTCTTTACTTTTAACCTATATGTATTTTTTGTACTGAAGTGGGTCTCTTGTAGAAGGCATGTATATATAGGTCTTGTTTTCTTATCCATTTGGCTACCCTGTGTCTTTTGATTGGAGAATTTAAGTCATTTACTTTGAACATGGTTATTGATAGGTATGTACTTATTGCCACTTTATTTTTATATCTGTGTTCCTGTTGTCACTGTCATCATCTTCTTCCTCTTCCTCTTTTCTTCTTCCTCCTCCTCGTCCTTATTCATCTCCTTCTTCTTCTTCTTCTTGCAGGCCCATGAACATTTCTTGTAATATTGGTTTAGTCATAAGAACCTTTCTTAGCTTTTTCCTGTCTGGGACACTCTTTATTTGTCCTTCAATTTTAAATGATAGCCTTCTGGGCAAACTAGTCTTGGTTGTAGGTCCTTGCTTTTCATCACTTTGAATATTCATGCCAATCCCTTCTGGCCTGAAATGTTTCTGTGGAGGAATCTGCTGACAGTCTTATAGATGTTCTCTTGTAAGTAACTGTCTTTCTCTTGTGGCTTTTAAGATTCTCTCTTTGTCTTTAACCTTTGCTGTTTTAATTATGATGTATTTTGGTGTGGGCCTCTTTGGCTTCGTCTTGTTTGAGACTCTCTGCATCCTAGACTTGTGCGTCTTTTTCCTTCACCAGTTTAGGGAAGTTTTTGGTCATTATTTCTTCAAATAGGCTCTTGATCTCCTGGATTGTTGCTTCCTAACAAGCTTAGTTCCTACTAAAACTTTAAAATTTGTTTTGAAATCTGCTTAAAGTGACTTGCTATCCAGCTAACTCTTCCCATCCTATAACTAGTTAGTTAGCAATGATGTTTTGCTTTGTGCTAATTTGTTTTGTTTTAATGGTACTTGCTTATCGCAGAAATTTTAAACAATACAGAAAAGTACAAAGAACAAAGTAAAGTAAAGCCATCTAAAATTTCACCATTTGGCCTTGACTCATGTGTCTCAGTTGGTTGGATCATCGTCCTGTAAAGCGGAAGGTCACAGGTTCCATTCTCGTTCAGGGCACATGCCTGAGTTGTGGGTTTGGTCCCAGTATAGGTTCCTACGAGAGGCAACCAATCAGTGTTTCTCTCCCATTGTTGTTTTATTCCTCCCTCCCTTCCTCTCTCCCTCCCTTCCTTTCTCTCTAAAATCAATGGGCATGTCCTCAGGTAAGGATAAAAAATTTTCACCATTCAGCAATACCCACTATTACTGTTTTGAATCTCCTGAATGTCTCCAGTTGATTTTTCTTCTTTAAACTAATCTAAATGAAACTCTATATTCTTATTAAATGTAGCTTGTTCATTGAAACCCATCATTCTAGTTTATTAGGATATTTTTTGAGGCCTGATTATGTCATTTTATAGTATTGGTCTTTCTTTGCAGCTTTGTATCATCAGCACTTTTGGTAAATATTCCTTTCTAAATTTTTGTTTTGATGCTTTGATCTAATCCTGCATCTGCTACTGATCTGATAGATGATTTGGAAATAATCGCTCCCCTTTCTGGGTTTTGGCTTGCTGCTATTATATAAAATGGACTTGAAAACTGAAAAAAAAAAAAAAAATTCCCAAAGAATCAACTGGAAAGCTCTTTGTAAAGAATAAATTTGTGACAAAAAAAACTGTGGGTGGAGAATCATCAGACAGGGCCAGACTAGAAAAATAAAATCTTTTTATAGAGAAATCAGAGACGACAACCTTCATAGAATGGTTCAAATCTTTCTCTAGCCTCCTACCCTCCTAAAATCCCTGCAGGGAAGTTTACCAATTGAAATATATTTTAAAAGAAGAAAAAATATTATAGCAAGTCTTATTTCTTATATTGGTAAATTAGAACTGACAGGTAAAGGACAGTAAAAAAGGCAATTTGGGGTGCCAGTGGGTGGGTGAGCTTTACCGAAAGAAGATGCTCTTTACTGTTTTCTCTTTTAATCAGGAGTAAGCGTGGTGGGCATAATGAAGGCTCTTCTGAGTCGGGTCCATTGGGAGAGAAAAGCATGAAGCTCACTGCTGCCTGCTCTTTCTCCCCTGAACAAGCCTTGCCTTGTGCATCACATTTCCCCTGGGTTTTTAAAGAAGGCGTGTGATAATCTAGAACTAAAACTGAGGCAGCGTTTTAAGCAGGCAATTAATGACATGGTAAGAATTTTTAGCTCCAGTAGATTAATTGTTAAATGAATTGTGTCTACATTTTGCTGTCATTTTACTGTGATATCAGCCTAATTATAAATATAGTGTTACATAGTGGAAGATAATAATAAGCAGAATTATGCACTCAGTGATCAGACTTTAGGAATTTCTAACACTGAGGAAAGATTTTCTTCTTAAAATGTCTTTTGCTGTTCCTTTTTATGTAGGTTTTGATTAATTTTACCTTGATTTTGCATTTCTCCCTGGAGCCCAGATATTGTGCATGCTTTAGCAAAGTGGGCTCCTGTTATAAGAGGTTTAATGAGATTTTTTTGTTCTGCTAGGCTTCTATGTAATTTCTTTTAAAACCAATAACATTTGAGTGGGATGTCAAACACAGGGTGTGCTGATGCATTTTCACTATCCTGTACACCAAAGAACATTAATTTATCTCTCATTTGACACTGTTTTCATATGATAAAAATTCTCAATCTCAAGGAAGCTCCAGAGACAGTTGGTTCTCATTGGTCTCTCCTCTTCTGCATTCATCTTGATGACAACTCTGAAAAAGCAGCAGGAATACCCATCTGTAGTTGGAACTCATTTTGGGCAGAAGGGGGCGGAACATGGTGTTGTCTATACCTTACCTTTCTTATGGGATAATTTACTAGATGGGATTTAGATAGGATGGATTAATCCTGGCTGGTGGGGCTTAGTGGATTGAGTGCTGGACTGTGAACCAAAGGGTCGCCAGTTCAATTCCCAGTCAGGGCACGTGACTAGGTTGCAGGGCAGGTCACAGTTAGGGGGTGCACGAGAGGCAAGCACACATTGATATTTTTCTCCCTCTCTCCTAACCTTCCCCTCTCCCCCAAAATAAATAAATTAAATCTTTTAAAAATTAAAGAAAATAACATCTGCTTCTTTTGGACATTTAATCCAAACTAATTTCCTATTTAAAAAATATGAACTATTTGATAAATTCTAAAGAGTGCTATATATTAATGTATATTTGTAATAAAACTTGATCCTTAAATGAAGCTGTAAACCACTCACCTCAAGAAATAGAATGTTACCAATTCCCTGAAACCCTATGTTTGTTTCTTTTTAATTGAGCTGTTATATGTGGTAAAATGTGTGATATCTTAAGTATGTAACTGAACAACATTGTACCTATTTAATCATCACCCAGATTAAGACATAGAACATTTTCATCATCCCAAAGTTCCCTTATAACCCTCCTTTTCCATGAGCTATGCACTTCTCTTTTTCTTTAATTTTATTTTTAAATTACAGTTTACATCCAGTATTATTTTGAATTCATTTCAAGTGTGCAGCATAGTAGTAGTTAGATAATCATATACTTTACAAAGTATTCTCCACATATCTTCAGTACCCACCTGGCACCATACATAGTTATTACAATATTATTGACTAATTCTCTATGCTGTATTTTACATCCCTGTGACTATTTTGTGACTACCAATTTGTACTTGGTACAGAACAAAACTCCAGAAAAAGAACTAAACAAAAGGAAGATAAGCAATCTATCAGATGCAGAGTTCAAAACACTGGTTATTAGGATGTTTAAGGAACTCATTGGGTACTTCAACAGCATAAAAAAGACCATGGCAGTAGTAAAGTTTACATTAAGTGACATAAAGGAAAATTTGCGAGGATACAACAGAACGGATGAAGGCAAGAATCAAATCAATGATTTGTGAGAGAAGGAAGAAAAAAATTCAATCAGAACAGCAAGAAGAAAAAAGGATTCAAAAAAATGAGCACAGGGTAAGGAGACTCTGGGACAATGTCAAATATACCAACATTTGAATCATAGGGGTGCCAAGAGAAGAGAAAGATCAAGAAATTAAAAACTTATTTGAAAAAATAATGAAATTCCAAAACTTCCCTAATTTGGTGAGGGAAATGGACATACAAGTCCAGGAAACACAGAGAGTCCCAAACAAGATGGACACAAAGAGGACCATCCCCAGACACATCATAATGAAAATCTCAAAGGTTAAAAATAAAGAGAGAATCTTTAAAGCAGCAAGAGAAAAGCAGATAGTTACCTACAAAGGAGTTCCCATAAGACTGTCAGCTGATTTCTCAAAAGAAACTTTGCAGGCAAGAAGGGACTGGCAAGGAATATTCGAAGTGATGAAAAGCAAGAACCTACAATCTAGATTACTCCATCCAGCAAAGCTATCATTTAGAATGGAAGGGCAGATAAAGTGCCTTCCAGACAAGGTTCATCATCACCAAGCCATTATTAGATGAAACATTAAAAGGATTTATTTAAGAAAGAGAAGATCAAAACTATGAATGTTAAAGTGTCAATAGCCCTGGCTGGTGTAGCTCAGTGGATTGAGCGTAGGCTGTGAACCAAAGGGTCATGATTCGGTTCCCAGTCAGGGAATATGCCTGGGTTGCGAGCCAGGTCCCCAGTGGGGGCCATGTGAGAGTCAACCACACGTTGATGTTTCTCTCCCTCTCTTTCTCCTTCCTTCCCCTCTCTCTAAAAATAAAGAAATAAAATATTTTTAAAAAATAAAGTGGCAATAAATGAACAACATCAGCAATTGAGTCTAAAACACAAACTGAGCAAACAAGCAGAACAGGAACAGAACCATAGATATGGAGATCATTTGGAGGGTTACCAGTTGGGAGGGGAAGGGGGAGGATGGAGGAAAAGGTGCAAGGATTAAGAAGTACAAATTTGTAGGTATAGAATAGGCAGGGGGGTGTTAAGAATAATATAGGAAATGGAGAAGCTGAAGAACTTCTATGCATGACTCATGGAAATGAACGAAGCAGGGGGGATTGCTGGAGGGAATTGGGGGTACTAGGTAGAGGGGGGCAAAGGGGGAAAAACTGGGACGACTGTAATAGCATAATCAATAAAAATATTTTAAAAATCAGTCTGTTGGCATTCTTCACACTGGTAAAGCTGTTAGGACTCAGGGATAGTGGGTCATCGTTTAAAGATGAAGGAAGGAGTAAAGGAAATACATTTTCTTGAGTTAGATTTCACTGTGTTGAAATGTGTCCCCTCTTGCTTCTTCTGAAGATCAAAAGCTATTTTCCTCTGTTGTAGTTATGGAGGGTCTTCCCTTTGAAGTTTTGGTAATATCTGTGACCTATAATTGTCACTCCTAATACTAAGTGTTTATTTTTCATGAATCATTTAGCAATTATCTATGGAGTTGACTAAACTGACCCAGATTTAGAACTTTTGAGGTTAAGACCTCCATGCCTGTTGCCACGTACCTCTGCCCCTTATCCGTTATAGCTCTTTGGTTGTTAAGGGATTGTAACTTGATTTGAAAGGCTTAATTTTCTTCTTTTTCACCAGAAATCAGTGTTCTGCTAAGGCTGACAATTCATTGTCTCCTGGACAATTTTAAGTCCAGATAACAAATTAGAGTTTGGGATATATTACAGATGATAAATGTAACTTCCTTAAAGGGAAATCCATTTGTTTTGCTTAGTGTTTCTGTGATTAATTGCTTGCCAGATTAAATTGCTCCATAAAAATGCATAGTATTTTATTCGATTGCTTTTCATGGTGATTAATTAGGCCATACTGTTGCTTTGTGTGTTAATTATGCTGGCATTTTTTTCTCTTCTCTAGTTTAATTAATATAGCATTTATTTCAAAGACTGTTTTTAGAATGGGACACTGTTCCCATTCTAGGAGGACAAAAAGCCCAGCCTTGCTTTTAGACTTATGTTAGAGAAAAACATCTCAGATTTTCTGAGTTTATTCTCTATTGGTCCTTGTCTGTATCTGTGTATACAGCAAGTACGCTAACTGCAAATGAGTTGAGGGAAGCTCTGTTTGGTTTTCTTGTGGTTATTAAAGGTGATATACTGAAAATTCTTGGCTCAATTGAAAATAGATTAAGAAGATAGAGGAGAAACTACTAATACAATGTGTGCTGTAAATCAAGTGTAAACTAAAGTGTGGTGTATGTATTTGGGTTGGGAATGAGTGTTGTTTTCTAGGATGCTGCAGGGTGCTGAGGAAATTGGGCATATTTAGCATTTTTATTAATGATTTAGGGCCGAAAGTAAACAGAGTGTTAATGAAGTTCATAAGTGGTAATGATTTGGAGATGTTTCTTATACCCAGGAGGGCAGAGAAATGATATAGATGGACTAGGAAGAGAAGCATCACAGAAATAGCATCACAGCTATTCCATTGGGAAAGTACATAACTGTTGTATAGAAATAGCACAGATAGAACCAGGCAGATATTCTAAAATGTAGATCTTTTAGCAGTCCACTCCTAGGTACTTACCCAAGTGAAATGAAAACTTGGATTGAACAAATGTTTGCAGTTGCCTTATCCATGCATTCTGTCAAAACTGGAAACAACCCAAATGACCCTCAATGGAGGAGTGAATAAACAAACCCTAGTACATCCAATATAATGAAATACTACTCAGCAATAAAAAGGAGCAAACTACTGATACATGGAACAATATGCATGAATTCAGTTGCATTATGCAGTCTGAAAGAGACCAGACTCAGGCTACATAGTATATGATTCCATGTATATAACATTCTGGAAATGGCAAAATTGTAGGCACAGAATTCAGATCAGCCAGGGGCTAGAGTTGGAAGGAGGGGCACAAGGGAACTTTATGGGTGATGGAACTGTTCTGTATCTTGATTGTGGTGTTTATTACATGACTGTATGCATTTTTCAAAACTTGTAGACTATACACTAAAAATGGTAAATTTTCCTATATGTGAATTTTGCCTTAACTTAAAAAGTAGAAAGAAAATTAGGTCTTCATAGGGAAGGGCAGGAAATTCAACTTTTGACCATCACTACTGTGCTTTATATATGGCCACTTTTTGAATAACAGGAGCTAGAATTGGAGGATTTGGGTTTTCTTCATGTTGCTTGCAAATTCCAAGGTTGGTTTGTTTGTTTTGTTATTTTTGAGTGGAAGCAGAAATGGGAGAGTGGGGGGGATGGTTTTCCTTAGGTGTCAGCAGTTGAGAGGGTTATTTTAAGAAGGAAATCATAGTTGAGTAGCTCTTACACCTTGCTGATATCCATCAGACATAGACAACAGGATCAGTTCCCCAATTTTAGGCTTAAATCCAGTTACCTGAGGTTCTGTAGAGTTAGTTTTTGTTTTAAAGATACATTTCTTCTGTCCAGGCCCTCCCATTGTTGAATTGTTGTATGACACTAAAGAGTGCTAGGGATAATTGTGTCCCAGAGCTAACTTCAGAGACACTTTCTATACCTTTCTGCATTTGGACTAGAACAAAAAGCTTGGTCACACTGTGGGTGTCTAAGGCAGGTTTGCACAATGTCAGGGACCCAGCGATAGGTGAGCCACCAATGCTGATAGCTGCTGAGCCTCTTTGTCCCTCTCCCGCATGTCTCCAGTGATCTAAACTGTGTGTATAGTGCTTGCTTCTTATGTTCAACTAGAAGCATCTCCCTGAATACCAAACCATTCAATGTCTATTCAATATCTCTAAAAATATCTCAGTGGGGCAAATTATATCATGGTGGTATTGCACTACTTGCAGCAGTGATATTCAGTAGAGCTCAGTAGCTGTGGCTTAGTGTGTTAACTGCTGACTACCCTGAGCAGATGTGTGGCCATCGTTCTGACCCAGACTGGGCAGATTACATTTAGCAAGATGCAGATTCCCCGAGTGACTTGCCAAGCAAATGTCTGGGTCTTTCAGTATTTTCAGCTGAATGATTTTCAGCACTGGACCTGAAGGGGCTGCTGTGACTCCCAACCAAGTCTCCATCTGTTAAAACCTCATATTGATTTGTATGCCTATTTACAAAAATCTGTTCCTTCTCCTTCTAGTATGATAAATAACACAGATATACTAGATGAAGTCTGCTTTTGGAGCGACACTCACCATTTTGTTCATGGTTGAATTAAATTAATAAGAAATGGAACTTTCTCAAATAGCCATCTTTATCAAGTGGCTTATAGTTTTCTTTTTTTTTTATTTCAACTTTATTGTATTTGTTTTTCATTACCATTTAGTCTCCTTATACACTCCCCCCCCCACAATCACCACATTGTTGTCCATGTCCATGAGTCCATTTTCCTTTTTGCTCAATCCCTCTACCCCTTCACGTCCCCCCCTCACCGCCACTAACTGTCATCCTGCTCTCCATCTATGAGTCTGTCCCCATTTTCCTTGTTAGGTCAGTTTGTTCATTAGATTCCACATATGAGTGAAATTGTGTGATATTTGTCTTTCTCTGACTGGCTTATTTCACTTAGCATAATATTCTCCAGGTCCATCTATATTGTCGCAAAGGGTAAAATTTTCTTCTTTTTTATGACCAAGTAGTATCCCATTGTGTAAATGTCCCATAGTTGTTTTACCCACTCATCTACTGATGGACACTTGGGCTGCTTCCATATCTTGGTGATTGTAAATAATGCTGCAGTGAACATAGGGGTCTTATGTTCTTTTGAATTAGTGTTTTGGGTTCCTTTGGATTATATTCCCAGAAGTGGAATAGCTGGATTGGAAGGCAGGTCCAATTTTAATTTTTTGAGGTATCTCCATACTACTTTCCACAGTAGCTGCACCAGTCTGCATTCCCACCAACAGTGCAGAAGGGTTCCCCTTTCTCCACATCCTCTCCAGGACTACTTATTTGTTGGTTTATTGATGGCAGCCATTCTGACAGGTGTGAGATAATATCTCACTGTGGTTTTAATTTGCATTTCTCTGATGACTAGTGATGTTGAGCATTTTTTCAAGTCTGTTGACCATCTGTATGTTGTCCTTGGAGAAGTGTCTATTCAGGTCCTGTGCCCATTTTTTAATTGGGTGGTTTTGGGTTTTTTTGGTGTTGAGTTGTTTAAGTTCTTTATAAATTTTGGATATTAACCCCTTATCAGTCGTATTGGTGAATATATTCTCCCATTCTGTGGATTGTCTTTTTATTTTGTTGATAGTTTCCTTTGCTGTGCAAAAACTTTTTAGTTTGATGTAGTCTTATTTGTTTATTTTTTTTCTTTTGTTTCCCTTGCCTGGGGAGATATATCTGATAAAGTATTGCTATGAGCAATGTCCAAGATTTTGCTACCTATGGTTTCTTCTACAATTTTTATGGTTTCAGATCTAACATTTAAGTCTTTGATCCATTTTGAATTTATCTTTGTGTGTGGTGTAAGAAGGTTGGTCTAGTTTTGTTTTTCTGCATATATGTGTCTCATTTTCCCAATACCATTTATTGAATATCTGTGGCCCATTGTATGTGCTTGCTTCCTCTGTTGAATATCGATTGACTATAAAGGTGTGTATAGGTTTATTTCTGGGCTCTCTAATCTGTTCCATTGATCTCTGTGTCTTTTTTTATGCCAGCATCATGCTGTTTTGATTACTGTGGTCTTATAGTATAGTTTGATATTAGGTAGTACAATTCCTCCAACTTTGTTCATCTTTCTCAAGATCATTGTTGATATGCGGGGCCTTTTTTGGTTCCGTATAAATTTTTGAAATACTTGTTCTAGTTCTGTGAAAACATCATTGGAATCTTGATAGGAATTGCATTGAATCTGTAGCTTGCTTTGGGTAGCATGGATATTTTAAGATGTTAATTCTTCCTATCCATGAACAAGGTATGTGCTTCTACTTATTTGTATGTTCTTCAGTTTCTTTCTTTAGTGTCTTATAATTTTCCAAGTACAGGTCTTTTACATCGTTAGTTAAATTTATTCCTAGGTATTTTATTCTTTTTGTAGCAATTGTGAATGGGATTGTTTTCTTAATTTCCCTTTCTTTTAGTTCATTATTGGCATATAAAAATGCAACTGATTTCTAGATATTAATTTTGTATCCTGCTACTTTTCTGAATTTATTTATCAGTTCTGATAGGTTCTTGGTGGATCCTTGGGGTTCTCTAAAAACAGTATCATGTCATCTGCAAATAATGACAGTTTTAATTCTTCCTTTCCAGTTTGGGTTCCTTTTATTCTTCTTCCTCTCTGATTGCTGAGGCTAGGACTTCCAGCCCTATGTTAAATAAGAGAGGTGAAATCAGACATCCATGTCTTGTTCCCGATCTTAGGGGGGATGTTTGTAGTTTTTGCCCATTGAGTATGACGCTGGCAGTGAGTTTGTCATATATGGCCTTTTTATGTTCAGGTATGTTCCCTCTCTAATCCCACTTTGCTGAGATATTTTATCATAAATGGGTGCTGGATTTTATCAAATGCTTTTTCCACATCTATTGATATGATCATGTGGTTTTTATTCTTCATTTTTTGTATGTGGTATATCACATGTATTGATTTGCAAATGTTGCACCAACCTTGCATTCCTAGTATAATTCCCACTTGATCGTGGTATATGATCTTTTTGATATATTGCTGTATTCAGTTTGCTAATATTTTGTGAAGAATTTTAGCATCTGTGTTCATCAGGGATATTGGCCTATAATTTTCTTTCATTTGTTGTGCCTTATCTGATTTTGGAATTAGAATAATGCTAGTCTTGTAAAATTAGTTTGGGAGACTTCTGTCCTCTTGAATTTCATGAAATAGTTTGAGAAGGAGAGGTTTTATTTCTTGGAATGTTTGGTAAAATTCACCTGTGATGTCATCTGGTCCAAGGCTTTTGTTTGTTGGAAGTTTTTTGATTACCGCTTCAATTTCACTAGGTGTAATCTGTCTATTCAGATTCTCTGATGCTTCCTGACTTAGTTTTGAAAGATTATGTGTTTCTAAGGATTTATCCATTTCGTCCAGGTTGTCTGGTTTTGGTATATAGTTATTCATAATAGTCTCACAGTCCTTTATGTTTTTTTGGTGTCAGTTGTTATTCTCCTCTTTCATTTCTGATTTTATTTTTTGGGGTCATTTCTTTTTTTTCCTTGATGAGTTTTGGTTAAAGGTTTGTCAGACTTGTTTATCTTTTCAAAAAACCAACTCTTCGATTCATTGATCTTTTCTATCATTTTTGTAGACTCTATTTTGTTTATTTCTGCTCTGATCTTTTTTTTTAAAGATTTTATTTATTTATTTTTGACAGAGGAGAAGGGAGGGAGAGAGAGAGGGAGAGAAACATCAATGTGTGGTTTCCTCTTACGCGCCCCTTACTGGGGACCTGACCCGGCCTCCTGCAACCCAGGCATGTACCCTGACTGGGAATCAAACTGGTGACCCTTAGGTTCGCAGGCCAGCTACTCAGTCCACTGAGCCACACCAGCCAGATCTTTGCTCTGATCTTTATTATTTCCTTCCTTCTACTCACTTTGGGCTTGGTTGTTCTTTTTCAAATTTCTTTAAATATGAATTAGAATGTTTATTTGAGTTTTTTAATATAGTTTATTAATTATGCTATTACAGTTGTCCCATTTTCCCCCTTCACTCCCCTCCACCCTGCACACCTTCTTCCACCCACATTCCCCCCTTTAGTTCATGTCCATGTCTCATACTTATAAGTTCTTTAGCTTCTACATTTCCCATACTATTCTTACCCTCCCCCTGTCTATTTTCTACCTACCATCTCTGCTACTTATCTCTGTACCTTTTCCCCCTCTCTCCTCCTCCCACTCCCCTATTGCTAACCCTCCATGTGATCTCCATTTCTGTGTTTCTGTTCCTGTTCTAGATGTTGGCTTAGTTTGCTTTTGTTTTAGGTGTGGTTGTTAACATCTGTGAGTTTGCTGTCTTTTTACTGTTTATATTTTTTATCTTCTTTTTCTTAGATAAGTCCCTTTAACATTTCATATAATAAGGGCTTGGTGATGATGAACTTCTTGAACTTGACCTTATCTGAGAAGCACTTTATCTTCCCTTCCATTCTAAATGACAGCTTTGCTGGATAGAGCAGTCTTGGATGGAGGTCCTTGACTTTCAAGACTTCAAATACTTCTTTCCAGCTCCTTCTTGCCTGTAAGGTCTCTTTTGAGAAATCAGCTGACAGTCTGATGGGAACTCCTTTGTAGGTGACTGTCTCCTTATCTCTTGCTGCTTCTGGAATTCTCTCCTTCATTTGAATCTTGGCTAATGTAATTATGATATGCTTTGGTGTGTTCCTCCTTGGGTCCACCTTCTTTGGGACTGTCTGAGCTTCCTGGACTTCCTGGAAGTCTATTTCCTTTGCCAGATTGGGTAAGTTCTCCTTCATTATTTGTTCAAATAACTTTTCCACTTGTTGCTCTTCCTCTTCTCCTTCTGGTACTCCTATAATTCAGATATTGGAACGTTTAAAGATGTCCTGGAGGTTTCTAAGCCTCTCCTCATTTTTTTAAATTCTTTTTTCTTCATTCTGTTCTAGTTGAATGTTTCTTTCTTCCTTCTGGTCCACTCCATTGATTTGAGTCCCAGTTTCCTTCCCATCACTATTGGTTTCCTGTACATTTTCCTTTATTTCACTTAGCATAGCCTTCATTTTTTTCAGTTAATTTATAACCAAATTCAACCAATTCTGTGAGCATCCTGATCACCAGTGCTTTGAACTATGCATCTAATAGGCTGGCTCTCTCTTCATTGCTTAATTGTATTTTTCTGGAGCTTTGATCTGTTCTTTCATTGGGGCCATTTTTTTTTCTGTCTTGATGCACCTGTTATGTAGTGAGGGGCGGAGCCTTAGGTGTTCACCAAGGCGGAACAACCCAGTTGCTAGGTTGTGACGCTGTCTGTGGGGGAGGGGTGCGAGAGGGAACCATGGCGCTTGCTCTGCTCTTTTCGGGAGTTCAGTCACTTCTGCTGCTTCCCCCAAGCAAACTGGGCCGTTCTGGTGCTGATTCCCACGTGGGTGGGTTTGTGTATGTTCTAGGACCCTGTGGGTCTCTCCAGCAAACTCTCCTGTGAGGCTGGGAGTTTCTCCCACTGACTCGACCCCCACTGGTATTTTCTATTGTTGTTTTGAGGCTTTATTTCCTGGAGTTGGGACCCTGGGTTGTGTGGTCTGTCTTGCGCCCCAGTTTTACCTGGTTTATCTGTGCGCAAATGTGGGACCGCCCAGTCCTCCAGCCGCCTTGTACGCTTCACCCTGTTCCACAATCTGCCACTCCGCTGGGTCCTCCCACTGCCACCTTGTAAGCTTGGGTCTACCAGCCGCGGCTTTGCCCAGAGTCCTCTCCACCCCTTCCACCCAGAGTCCTCTCCACCCCTTCCACCTGACTCCACCCCTCCTCCTGGTCTGGATGAATGTTTCTTCTTTAACTCCTTGGTTGTCAGAATTTCATACAGTTCAATTTTCTGTCAGTACTGGTTGTTTTTTTTTTTTTGTTTCTAAATTTTTGTTGTCCTTATTTTGGTTGTGCAAGGAGGCATAGTGTGTCTACCTATACCTCTGTCTTGGCTGGAACTGTTTGAACTTTTTCTTGTTTTTTTGAGATTGGTCTGTATTGCTCTCAATTTCCCTCTTAGGACTGCTTTCCCAGTGTCCCACAGATTTTGGATTGTTGTGTCCTCAGTTTCATTTTTTCAAGGTATCTTTTTATTTCTTCCTTGATCTCATTGTTGACCCATTCATTGTTTAATAACATGTTATTTAGTTCCCATGTCTTTGCTTGTTTTTCATTGGTTTTGTGATTGATTTCTAGTTTCATAGGGTTGTGGTCAGAGAATATGCTTGATAATGATTTCAGTCTCCTTAAATTTCTTGAGACTTGTTTTGTGTCCTAACATGTGGTCTATCCTAGAAAATGTTCCATGCGTACTTGAAATGTTTGTATATTCTGCTGCTTTGGGGTGAAATGCTCTGAAGATATCAATTAAGTCCATTTGATCTAATGTGTTGTTTAAGGCTGCTGTCTCCTTGTTAATTTTCTGCCTGGAAGATCTATCCATTGAAGTCAATGGGGTGTTAAAATCCCCAGCTATGACTATATTTCTATAAAATTTCTATGGCTTTGTAAAAAAATAACAAGTTTCATTAGGGAGAGAAATTATAAGATGACACTTAAAATTTTTGACTGGTTAAATAGGTGATAATGAAACACTGTGAGTTAAGGGCTTATGTCAGCAGTGTGTCATATCTTAATCCTGTATTTTTATACACCTTCCACCCAGAAGGAATTTTAAGTGAAATTTACTGACTATATGTAGTAGACATATAGCATTTAATCCAGCTGGGAAATGCAGGTCTATCTTGGCTAACTCTGAATTAGTCAATAATTACTTAGGTATTTCCTGGGTACCAACCCTGTGCCCTTAGCTCCTGACCTGCACTGAGAGCACAACACGGCAGTACTTCCTAGGGTAGAGTGCCACTGACCTAGAGACTTTGGAAGGACATCTGAAGGCCAGGGTGCATCATGTTGTACCTGAGGTAAAATCTGACCAGGAAAGCTGTGTTTCCATTATAGCTCCTTTGCAAAGCTCCAGGAGATGACCACTCATTTGCTTCTGGAGAGTTTCTGAATTGTTCCTTCCCTCCTGTATTGTCATGGAAGTCACTCTAGGAAGGAGGAGGCTACTTTAAACACTCAGCCAAACAGGTCAGTTGAGGACATATGCTCATTAGAGTCTTAGGGCCTTGACTTATGTTAAAGCCAATGTTCTTCCTTCTATCTGACCTTTCAAGCAACACCTTTCTGCTAGAGTAAGAATTCCCTTTCCCACTTCCCTTTTTGGATATTCTTCCAGATATAATGTGTACATGTAGAAGTATGCTTTGTTTGGGGTTTTTGTTTATCAGTCATTTGGGAGATGCAGAATTCGATGTCTATTCTTGATAAATATTATCAGAATACTAGGGATTTATTTTCATTGGAGATGTTTGATCTCTGTTTGGATTTCATAAAACTTACAGTTGAAAAAATAGAATTATATACCCAAGTTGTTCCAAACATACTTAAAAGTTTTCCCATAACTGATTTGAGTAAGTACCTAAAAATAATTTCTCGTTGACATTTGCATCCACGTTGATAAAAATGGTTCATCTTTTTTAGAATTCATTTTACTTCAAAGTCAAATGAATTCTAATTCATTTCTAGTGACATCTGTCCAGTTTAAGGAGATTTAATAACTCTTGTGTTAACACCAAAGTCAAAGGGCTATGGCATAAATTGTTAAGGCAACTCTAAGTTTATCAATATCAACAAAGCATTTTTCCCATTTATCTTGTAGTTTTTGCATTTGGTTAGTACAGTCAGTTACAATTAAAATATTCATATTGATTCACATTAGAAAAATGTTTATTGGTATTATTATGAAAATTTTCCATTTTATCATAAATACCTTGTCAGATAGGTCACAAAATAAGCCTTTTCTTGGAGTTTCAAATTTAACTCATTGATAAAAAATTATTTTTTATTATTGAAATTCGTCAAGCACTCCTTTTATTTCAAGATCTTGAGTTGAATAACAGCATAGTGAATCTTTTCTAAACCTTTCTAAAAGTCAACCAATGAGCATTTGCAAAGGACTCAGGATGATTTGATTCATTGTCATTGTCTTCTGTTTTCTCAACTGTTCCACGAACTGGCAATGTTCATAGCTTTCTTTTTTTTTTTAATCATCAGCTGAGGACATTTTTTTCCCATTACTTTTAGAAAGAGAAGAATGGATAGAGGGGTTCTTTTTAAAGATTTTCTTTATTTTTAGAGAGAGAGAGCAAAACATCCATGTGTGTGAGAGACACCAATAGGTTGCCCCTTGCATGCCCCAATTAGGAGCCTGGCCTGCAACCCAGGCATGTGTCCTGACCTGGAATCGAACCAGTGCCAACGTACTGAAAGTCGGGGCAATGTTCACAGTTCTTGCAGGCATAGACTAAATTACTTTAGCAACTGTATCTGTGACACTTAGAGAGACTGCTTCAGAATATTGCACAAATATTTTTAATATGTACCATGCAGTAGAGTGAAGCAGGAAACTTCAGTCTTTTTTTAAAATGCCAGTTACCTGGATTTGACTTAACATCATTGGAGCACCATCCATGTGTTGGAATTTTAAAGAATATCTAGTCAAATCCTTCATTGACAGATGTAGAAGATTTTATAATATTTATGCCACAAATTCAGGTTTTTAGGCTGCAAGTTGACAAATTTATTTGTATATTTGGGAGTTCTTAGAGACAAAATGTACCCAAAGTATTAACTGAGCAGTATCATCTAACTCTAAAGAAAAGTGCTTGTAATTTAAAACATTTTGAAACAATTAATCTTCTATATCACTAGAAATGTCATATTTTACAAGTAATTGTTTGGTGGTTTAATTGAAGATCTTTCACTTTTTATAAGGTGTTTTTTAGTTTCTTTCCTTATAATTTTCTGACAAAATGTCCATAATTGAAGTACATTTTTTTCTTTTACTCTATTGAAATCTAAAATATGGTGTGATGGCCAAAGAAACAAGCTCAGATCCTGTTAAAAATAGTTAAAATTTTTTGTTGGACGTTTAATTCTGATTTCAGACAGCCTGTTTTGTTGATTCATTTTTTATGTTTTAATGTTAGGAAGAAACTTACTGAGTTTATATTTTCTTATGTTTCTCAATAGTGTGTACTTTATTATCTTGAAAAGTTTTTTTCAGAACAAACAGCTTTTTCATTTTGCCTTGTCGAAGCAAACTGCAGTTGCCATTCATCATGAAACTAGCAACATACCTTCCCTCGGTCTTATTTTTTCTTTACTGTTTTCAGTGTAGTATTACTATTTGTATCTCTACTCAATTCTTCATCAGTAGTACGCCTTTATTTTAAACTTAAAAATCTGTTCATACTTTTTAAAATTAGAAACATAATTTTAAAATAACTATTTTACTCTAATTACCAATTCTAATTTATGTAGGTATCACTGTAACCAAGCAGTTTCTCCCGCCAAGGGACATTTGGCGTGTTTCCATCATCAGTATTTGGGGGAGGGGGTGAGGAGTGCTACTGGCATCCAGCAGGTAAACACAGGGGATGCTGCCATACATTTTGCAGGGCTCAGGACAGCCCCTCACAACAAATTATCTAGCCCGAAATGTCAGTACCGCTGAGGTTAAGAAACCCTGCCGTAACTCATGCTGTCTGCATAAAATATTGAAGAAACACATTACATCTGTACACAGAAAGTCATTTGAACTGAATCAGTCCTTTGAAACCAACCAGACTGGAGATGCGTCGTCTAGAAACAACACGCATGCCTGACGTGCACGATGGCACAGCAGCGGTATCATCTTACACACAGCGGTGATCAAAGTGAAATGCGGCTTCCAAAAAACGAAGTTGTATTTCATGGAATAATATTTTATACTCCTCTAGTTTTTAGTTTAAACTGATTAAAATAAAAAGGTAGCTCCTCAGTTGCACTAATCACATGTCAAGCGCTCAGCAGTCACATGTGGCCAAGTGCCTGTGGAACAGGTCCGGAAGATTGGACATGGTGGGTTGACTGACATTACTGTCCTCACACTGTAGGGCAGGGGACAAGGACAGCTGACTCCTTAGTTGCCTCAGGGTTTGAAGTGTGGCAATTTACCTGCTTTCTAATATCTCTATTTTCTTTCTAAAATTAGACCAACACATTGTTTTATTAGAACATAACTTGGGGTTTTTAATCCTAGGTTTTCCAAGGTCAGTTACTGCTGAAACCAGGCCTGACTCGGGTGGCACAGTAGATTACGAGCTGTTCCTCTATTCCGCTAGGACGAAACTGCTGGGTCACAACTGTTACCTATTTCCTGAGCTTCTGTTCACACTTTGTTGAAATTAGGTAGAGAATGAAGAAGTATTCATCATAACTTTTCAGAAAATATTTCCTTCCTGCTTAAAAGGCACCTTTCCATACATCTGAAAGAACAAGGAGTTCAAAGCACAGCAAAGTCCAGAATTGCTTGAGTATATCTGAGTAGAAAACACTCAAAGGAGTGAAGTCTTGTTTCCTTTGTCAAACAGGATGTCAGGTCATCTCCCCTTTGATAGTAACATTTAAAGCACAGCTTGGTAGCTCTTTGAGATCTAGTGTTATCAAGCTGTCTTCTTTTATCCCTGTTTGTTCCATCTTAGGCTGAAGGTTTCAGTCTTGACAGGTGGGAAGTCAGATATAGAGTTAGTTTAAGGGAAGGGTACCTCCCTTGTATTATGGGGCATATAACTGAATTTTTTTCCTGGAATAGAGACTCTAGTGTTAACTGATAGAAAGTGCTGTTCTCTTTATTTTTTCTTCATTGTTTTGAGCCTGCATATCTGATTCTTTGTTGCTCCCTAGGTCAACAAGTGTCACAGTTTTTACTACCAACATGGTCTTGCCTCTTTGATGCGGACACCAGCCAACAGTGTCTGCACCATTATGGATGAACTAAAACATACACACAGACTACCAAGTCTGGTAGAGGAATAAGGACAACAGACTAGCTTTTCTCTCAAGAGGAGCCAAAGCCTTGGCCTCCGCCATCACAGGCCTTTATTCTAATCATCATCCTTACATTCCAAGATGATTCTCTTCACTATCTCAGTTACAACAAAGGAGCCAATGCCCCTCATTACATCACAGAAGAAGGACATTAGCAAATGAATAGGCAGCCTGCAAGGGACTTGCAGGGTGAAGGGGTTTTAGGCAAAGAGCAAATCTCAAAAACAGCCTAAGTATATTGCAAATCTGATTACCCATGAAAGAACCTATCTATCTGTGGGCATGGGTCCTGTGCATCTCCGAGTGGGAACTGGGCCCATGCCACGCAGAAGGGTCTGCCACACCTCTTGAACTTCATCCCCTACCTAGAGGTCCCACAAGTACCTCACACTTGACATTCCAAAGAATTTACCTATTGTCCTCACCCTACAAATTAAAACCCATCTCCTCCTGTGTTTACTATCTTAATTAATGGTATCATCATCTGATCAGTTGTATAAAGTAGAAGCAAAAATCTCAGAGTTGCTTCAGAGCCTTCTCTTTCCTTTACCCAGTCAGTAGGTTCTTTCAGCTTTAACTCGTAAGTATTTCTCTAGTAAATAATTCTCCTTTGGTACAACCATCATTTTAGTTCAAGGCCTCATGAACTCTCACCTACAAGAGCCTCTCAGCTGCTGGCTTCCTCCAGTCTTTCCCCTATAGCAGCCTCTATTCAGTTTATTTAGTCACTGGAATTGAATTTCAGGAGCACGGGTCTTTACACTGCTGGTGAGAGTGTGTGTTGGTACCGTCATTTTGCGGGCTGTTCTACAATATCTAGCAAAGTCCAAGTTGCCCAAACCTTATGATACAGGAATTTAATTCCTAGGTATATTTTCTTGAGACACTTTCCCAGATGAACACAAGGATATGTAAATAAGAATGTGTATTCAGTATTGTCTTCAATACCAAGAAAATGGGAAACCACCTACAGTCAACAAAATGAATTGTAGTATATTTTATTTTTTATACAATGGAATGTTATACAACACTGAAGCTGGCTTACACAAATCAATAAACATTTCACAAGTATAATACTGAATAAAAAGTAAATTGCAGAATGTAAGATAATATGCACAAAATTTAAAAACATAAAAACAATAGTATGTTATTTAATATTCTTTTTAGAATAAAGCTGTTTTAGGAATGATAAATACCAAAATTAAGAAAGTATCTACTTCTGGGAAGAGAGAGACATATGCAATCAAGAAGTATGTAGAGGGTTTGAAAGGCAATTGTAATGCTTTCTTAAGTTAGGTATTGGGTATACAAACATTCAATGTATTCTTTTCTGCATCTTTTTCTATGTCTGAAATATTTCATTCAAAAAAATCACCAGATTTTAAACCTTGCGTGATTCCCCATCATTGATAGGGAAAGGATAATGTCCAGACTTCTTCTTTTTCTACTTTATTTGCTTTAATATGTTTTATTGGAATCCTTCTGATAAAACCAAATGCTTGTTTAAGACAAAATAAAGTGAGAGCTAACTGATTATTTCAGCGTCCCCAAATATCTTGACATTTGTTTCTGCAGTAAGTTGACAGCCACTCACACTGGCTACTGGGGGAAAGATGCAAGTTCTTCGGATCTGGGCCAGCACCAGATAAAAGGCATCCTTTGTGTCTGCAGAATCCATAGTAGCCAGAGAGAAGGACCGTGCTCTTCTTGTCACAGCCTGAAGTGGCAGGAGCCGTTACAGAGGCATCCCAGCCATCACAACAATCCTTCTCCAGGAAGACTACCCTTAGGCTTTCAGTCCAAGGTTAGTGGTGAATCTCGGTGAAGGGGCGCTGCCCCGGCTAGACTCCCAGAGCTCAAGCTAGAAAGACGAAAACAGGACAACCAGTGAGAAAGACAAGCAGAGTTACAGTCCAACCACTGGCCCTTCTCATGGACCCAAATATCCAGTTCCCCAAATGAGTATCCAAACTTCATATGATACCTTACCCTGCTCAGCCTTCCTTTGTATCTAGCCTTATTTATTCTCGCTCTCCCATCTGCCCTAAGATCTGGTAAATTAGAGTTGGCCACAGAGTCTCAAATAGCCTCCGCACATACTTTTACCTAGAATATCTTCTCATTCCTCTTTTCACCCAGCACAATCCCATTTTTACTTCACAATCTAGCTCAGATGTCACCTTCCTTGAATGCTTTCTGGATTCTTTGAAGCAGAATGATCCCTACCTATATTACCACAGGACTTAATACATTTCTCTCTCAAAGGACTTGCCACACGGTGGTGTCATCATTTATTTGTCTGTCCGTCACTAGATGGTGAGCTCTGAAGGACAGAGACCCTATTGTTGTTGCTGGTGGTGGTGTTTTTTACTTCTCTAATGTCTGCCCCTAGCACAGTGCAGTATGGTACAGTGAAAGAATGAGTGGATGGCTGGAATGAATGGTTTCATCTTCCAAGGCCTTAACTTAAATTGCCATCATTGTCTTCCAGGGTCATTAACTGATCTGAGGGCCTAAGCTCGAGAAGTGGATATTGAAATGCCCAAGTGCTTGTAGAGCTCCCCTTCTGATTGTGCTCCCTATGTGTCTGTGGAGCCCCATTATAAAAGGCTGTTTCAGATATTAATAGACAACAGGAAATACACTCTTGGCAGCTCCTGAATTAATTTAGTATAGCCAGGAAGTATGCTTTGGAATTATCAAAAGAGTCCCCTTACCCAATGATGAGCTGAATTGTTTATCCTGCCACAGTGGAATTTACTGACTTCTAATTCCTTCCAGGGTAACAGGAGGATAGCCCGAAGGTTTTCATGATCTGAAATGGGGCTTTGAGGCCACTAAAGCCACTTTGAAGTGAATCATTGATAACATTATGCATTGTTTTTCCTCCTTTTTAAAGTAACAAGTCAAGATAATTAATGCTATTTTTATCTTGCAGATCTACTGCTTTTGGCAGTAAGGTGTTTTTCCAGGTTAAAGGTTCTCTCGTGTATTTCTTACCGAGGGCCTTCCCAAATGTACATTATTGTCTTATAAGCCAAAAGAGAACCAAGGAAACTGTTACAATTAACAGGCAGCTGCACAGCAGAGCCATTTATTCTCTTCAGTGTGGTTTGGTGGAGATCAGAGACTGAGGCTTCAGAATGGCTTTATGTGAAGCAGCTGCATCACCAGCTGGAGACTGACACACTGCAGAGGGCCGGCACAGCACAGCTGAGATCCATTCACTCCCATCTGAGACTGAGAGACCTGCCTTCAGCTTAGATAGCTGCCTTATGTTTACATTTAGTTTTAGGTGAGAGGAGGTACAGAACCTGCCGTATCCTTTCTCCATGAGCATCTTTGAGTCAGTACTGAGCAAACAGGACCCCAGCAGGCTGTGGCTTTCACAGAGGTACCCTGCCACTCCCTAGCTGGAAACGCTTTAAAACAAGACATTGGGAGAGGAAACTAACTTTTCTCTTAGGTTTACTGGAAAAATTTGGCTGGCTGGTTTTTGAATGAATGAGCCTAATTTAACCAGTAAGGTTTCTGTAGTCTGATTTAGTAAAAATTGGTTATTAGTCTCCCTCCCTATAAAAAAGTGTGCAAGAGTATACTCACCTTTCTTGGCCTAATTAAATTAACTCATATTTCAAGACTTTACTCAAGCACCATCTCCTTTAGGATGCCTTTCCTAAATGCTCAGCTTGGGCAGAGTACTAACCCCCACCCCTTGTTCTTCCCTGAGGCCGTTTGTCCGCTCTTTGTTTGTCAGGCCCTCGCCGCATCATAATGAAATGACCTGTCTGTAGTATGTGTCTTTTCCTCTAATCTGTATATTCTTTGCTATTTTGGATGAAATTTCACTTGCTTCCCTCATTTCCTAGCATAGTACCTGCACATAGTAGGTATTCAGATGTTTGTCAGACTGAACTGTCAAGACTCAGTGGCTGTACTAGCAAACCCTTAGCTTCAGAAACCACAGAACTTCCTTCTGGGGATGGGACGTTCCTTCACTACATGAGAAAGCAGTCAATGTGCAGAGCAAAGGAGAAGAAAATATAGAAGCTCTCTCTTTCTCAAACAGTGCATGTAGGATAAAGTTCCATAATCACTTTAAGACTAAATTTCTCCTTTTGGTGGTGTCACTTTTTCTGGAAGGGAAAAACTTACCACTCTTTCTGGTATACTGGAGAGAAAGCACTAACAACTTCTTCATGAATATAAAACAGTTATACCCAGGCCCTCCCGTGGAGACCCTCTGCCGGAGCCAGCCGCCTCACCCCCACGCAGGCTTTTCGTTTTTTCACTCCAGCATTTCACAGGCTCTCCCCCAAAGATTTCCACCTTGTTGCATTATTATGATGAATGTTTGGAGCTGGCCCTCACCCCCTGCTTTACCAGCTATTACTGGAGGTGCTGTCAAAGAATTGGGCCCCAAATTTATCCTCCCATTAAGTGCTCTCCTGGGCAGCACTGCTTGGTTCTGAATAGTAGTCAGCCAGTTTCCCCTCCTTTTTCCCCCTCCCGCTGCCTTTGAAAGTAAGGAAACTGCAGGCCCTGTTGCAAACAAAATGCTGTGATCAAAAGTATCATTGCAAACTATTTTCTGCCACAGCTCTTTGCTCTTGTTCCAGGCCTAGAGCGAAGCTCAAATGTATGAGTGCCTGCACGTGCCTGTGCTGTGAGGCCTCCATCGATTTCAGTCACAGGCCCATTCCATGTCACTTCCTTAATTGGCTGGTCATGTCCGTCTCCCACCAATGTCTTTAGGATCTCCTCTCTGTGAGTTAGAGATTTATTGGTTTCTGAACACGGGGGCCTTACCTACCTACCTGTCTGCTCTTATCTATTTCTCTGAGTGAGAGACACATGGCATTTGATGAGCTTTTAAAATGTTACATGATTTTTAATTTGTCTCCACATGTATTCCTACGGTCTTCCTCTTCGAGGGTCCTGACTTAGTAGGCTGCTGTTTCCTTAGTTTGGGGCTTTCATTTTGTCTCTCATGACTATTTTCAGAAAGAAACAGATTCAAACGTTGTGCCAGGTGCCATCTGTAAATCTTAGGGTAACTGATAAAAACCATTTCACTAGGAAACAGTGCATTTTGTTCAATAATAGATACTGATTAGGTTGTTGAGAAAATCTGACCTTTTAGCTTTGAAGCTAACTCATTAATAAGCTGATATATTGAGGCTGCCATTAACACTGGAAAAGCAACATGCCTCAGTAGTATTCCTGCCCCCTGTGGACAAAGAATATTGCAATGAAGTTTTAAGTTTTTCTCTAATCAGTGAGAGAGATAACTATCGACTTCACCTAAGCAGAATGGTTTAATACTTTGAGCAGCTTATTTATTCTTCATTTACTTCTTGATACACTAACCTATCCCATTTTTCTTATCTTACTAATTGAACTGCTACCCAGTTTCCCTGCTTTCTACCGTACCTATACCTCTCTACCTTTGAAGGATCCTTTCTCCAGCCAACCACATCTCTTCCCCCTACTATTTACACCCAGGCTTCTTATAGGAAACCACTGGTGCTAGGGCCTCTCTGAAGTCAACATAAGTCACTGCCAGAGCAGGTGAAAGCAGCCTGCTTTTTTAGAGCTGACAGGAAGGGCGAAGGTCTCCGTCACAGTGGGTGAGCAGGCAGACAGCTGAGTAATGCCACATCTCTCAGTGGTTAGACCTGCAGGCTCAGAGCTGACAGTGCACTGTGGTAAGATTCATCTCTGTTCACTTAACTGACATGGGCTTTATGGTAAATGTTTGCTTGCTTAATCACTTTGGCAGACTCACTGATTGCTTTTCCTGAGGAGTTCCAAAAGGTACCCCTGGGATGGACCATAAACCTCTTTCCATGTCTTTTAATTTATTCTTTACTTGGAGAACTGGAAAACCAGTATGTGATCCATATGTCTGCCATCCTCTCTCCTGTGCATGAGCATCAGGACCACTCCCGTCTGGCATGGTGTCCACATGGCCTGCACTGGGCCACTCAGAATATTGACAGAGAATATTTTCCTCTGCCCACATGAGATCCCCATTCCTCCCTCACCACCACTGAGGTATATGCACAGCTCTGCTAATTGGTTTGAGATCTGTTTACCTTTTTTCTCTAACTAGTATGGGATCCACAGAAAATTTCTGTCTCTCCAGCCCAACATGAGATCCACTAAAATAGTTCCCCTCTAATTTTGAAGTGAAAGGAAAAGAAGCCTACGTTAGCCAATTGCTGATTTTTTTGCCCTCTTACTCAAAGTTAAAGTTCTTATAATAAATTGATTAATTGGGCTCATGGGAATGAGATGTAGTTAACATATTTCAGGTTTTTGGCTCATGCCAGTTTTTAAAAAGCTTTTGAGTCACGTTCAGGGGATTGAAATGTTCACCATTAATTAAAATTAGATAATTTCTTGGTGTTTTGAGTTTATCTCTACTGCCTGAGAAGTCCTCCCAAGTATATATTGGGATTTTTTTGTATCCTGAAGTGGGGCAAGAAATCTATTAATAGACATTTTCACATGGCCCATTTTGTTCCTTTGTATTCACTAGAAACTTCTGAGAGTTTACAGAGGCCTTGCTTCTGGAGATAGAAAGTCCAGAGCCAAACTAACTGCAAAGACTGTCAAAGGTTTGCATTCTGTACTCCCAGGACCTCTGCCACCAACTCTGGCCTACCACTAGAGACAGAGTAAGGGAGACTGAAGCACAGAGTAATGGAGTCTGAACAGGGACATAGGCTAATCTCGTAGGTTTTTTATCCTTAGGAAACTTTTGGAGCCTCTGTTCATTTATTTAGATAAAGCTTTAATAAAAAATAGACATTTCTAAAGGGAATGGATTAAGTGATGTCTTTTATGGAAATGTAGATGGTCCATTTGACTTTTGTGGTTCCTTCAATTCCTGTGGTCATTCTTCTCCATTTACATTCATTATGATTGTGTAAACAGTGAAAAAATGTCAGGTTGGTATCTAAAGCAGGAAGGAATTCCATTCTTCTCTTTGGCAGTGCTAGAGAAGATAATTTAGCCAAAGTGTAAAGCTCATGGCATCTTACTTGGCTTAAATCTATGGTTTGGGGCCACAGTAACTAGAAATTAGCTCATTTTTCAAGCAAAGTAGCTATAACCAATTGCCCAATTTCCAGCAGGTGATGAGGTGGAAACCTACATTGGACAAAGTCATGCATCAAAGTAGAAAGCTCAAACTGCCAAATGCATAGTCATGCACACAGCTTCAGAAAATGAGGTAACTGCCCCTCAGGCTGTGTGCATGTAGATTTCACTTACATTAACTCTTTCCTGTCTCCCTTCAGTTAATGAATTCTGAGCGTTCATATTTGTCCAGTGCAGAGTCTGGATGACAATGTCATCCAGTAAGGTGAGTAACTTACCCGGTGTGACATGTGTTTCTCACCTAGAAATAGAGAAATGCTGGCTCAAATCACTCCCCTGGTTAAAAATCGGAGGGTTACTGTGGTGCAATCAGTAATATCCATTCTCTGTTCTACTTGCTTCAACCAGTAATTCTGTGTTCACAAATAAATCAAGTTCTCTTTAGTAATCGGGCCAATTTACGTAGTTGACTCATTGGGTAAAGCAAGCAACTGCATATACTGGCCAGTACCTCATCTCGCCTGATGGTTGTCAAAATGGCTTCTGTAGTAAGGTTCTATTTTTGCTTATCTGTTCTGTGAAGAATGGCTACAGAAACAGCAGTGTAAGGAAGAGGATAATTGGCATGCAAGGGTTAAGACCTGGTACATCGAGGGTCACTTAGAAGAATAACTCTAACAGGTCAGTCACTGAAGTTTTGACTAGATAGTTTCAAAGTGAAAAGGTTAGAAGGTAATTCTTACTTGAGGTTTTATTTTGTTTAATGTTAATTAGCAGAGTCTCTGAGGCTTGTAATGCACTGCTGTTAACAGGCATCAAGGGAAATTGCTTTTTTTGTTGTTGAATTGGATGGGCTGAAGATTCGTAGACTCCATGACGAAGGAAACTTATTACTGCATGAAATGGGAGTATGTGAGGCAGTTCTGAGGATGAAAAGAAATGTTAGTTTGAAATTAAATAACTCAACCTCAGATGAACCATTTTAAACACTGCCACATACCACCTAGTGATACCTTCACCCCTTCTTGAAAGTCAGTCTCTTACATGTATATTTGAAGGTTTCCCAGGTAGAAGCAATTATGAATGTGATGGTTTTCTTTTCTCTTTTAAAAAATATTTTATTTATTTTTTAGAGAGAGGGGAAGGGAGGGAGAAAGAGAGGGAAAGAAACATCAATGTGTGGTTGCCTCTCGCACGCCCCTCACTGGGGAGCTGGCCTGCAACCCAGGTATGTGCCTCAACCTGGAATCGAACCAGTGACCCTTTGGTTCACAGGCCAGCACTCAATCCACCGACGCACACTAACCAAAGACAAGAAATTCAATGGTTTTCTTGTCTTTAACCCCAGATATCTGAGACTCTGGACTGCTTTTGGGTCTAGGAAAAGGGAAGCTGTTTGACAGGGGTGGTGCAGGGGGAGCTTCCCTTTTAGGTCATATTAGATGGTAGAAATATAGGAAAACACAGAGGAAAGCTTTGGAAAGGAAATTGACCCAACGAAGTGCTCAGGTTGGTCTCTTGTCCGTGATCACACAGTCTAGAAGTAGAGTAATCAAGATTTTAACTCAGGTTTACTGCCTCTAAAGCTTTGCTTTTTACATTATGAACACCATGTTATTAAGGGAAGTGATGGTATTTTAATCAGGTCTTCAAGGAAAAATAAGATGTTGGCTTTTTAGTGGTGGAAAAAAATAGTATTCCATGTGAGGAAAACCATGTAAACAAAGGTATGACATCCAGTTGTACATGTTTAGTAAGTATTTAAAAATACAGGCTGTTGTTCTTATGAGTTTGAGACTTGAGATCCAGATTTATTTTGATCAGACTTCAGATATTAGCCTACAATCTCTTTATTGTAAATCTGGTAGCCTTATAGGAATAATTTCAAGGTGAAGCTTTAAGAGTCTTTCCAGTATGCACCATGTCAAGTGTACCAGTTATGTTTCCTCCCTTGTAATAAGAGCTCCAGAAACTTCTGTAAACAACTTTCACCTGGTTTCCTCCTTTCTGCCTGAAGGATTTTTAAAATATTTTTTAAACATTTTTATTTATTTATCTTTAGAGGGGAAGGGAAGGAGGGAGGGAGAGAAACATCAATGTATGGTTGCCTCTCGTGTGTCCCCTGCTGGGAACTGGCCTGCAACTTAGGCATGTACCCTGACCGGGAATGAGCTGTGATCCCTTGGTTCACAGGCCCGCACTCAATCCACTGAACTACACCAGCCAGGGCTGGATTTTTAAAATATTTTTTTAAATTTATTAATTTGAGAGAGGAAGGGACAGAGAGAAAGAAACACAAATTTGTTGTTCCACTTATTTATGCATTCTTTGGTCCTTATATGTGCCCTGGTGGGAATTGAATCCGCAACCTTAACACATTGGGACTATGCACTAACCAACTGAGCTACTCAGCCAGAACCTGCCTGAAGGATTTGCATAGCAACTTTCAGAGACAGCTTGCTTCCTTCAAATAGCTCAGTCAGGAAACAATCACCTAGGCTCTGGGCTCCTAGATGAAACTATTATTTACTTATTGCTTCATGAAAAGACCCTTACTGCCCCTCTACCCTGTCTGTGGGTGATAGCTAGTATTGTGAGAAATTGCACCTTTGGAGAATTTGCTTTAGATTCACATTGGATATGAAGAATTCACATTTTCTCTTAAGCAATATTGCCTACATTGTTAAGGTAACATTTCCATACATTTCTTGGGTAAGTTGGGCATTAATTCTGTGTCTTAGCCATCATCCACCCAGCACTAGGGAAAAGAAAGCTGCTTTGCAGAGTCATGAGTCAGAGAGAATAAGTTAAAAATGGACCAAGAAATCCCCAGCTCAGCCTTGCTGTTCCATCTGTCCATTTCATTTTGCTTCAGTTTAAGTGACCCCTGTCTTCAGCAGTCAGAAGTTGACAGTTGCTTGGAGGGTGGCCCAGATACTTGCCCCTTACAGGTGCTTTGGGTGCAGAGCCATCCCTCACTGTGGCTGGCTTCCACAATTTCCCTTGACTATACCTTTGTCTTTTTCTTTTCGTTTTCCACTTTGAGACTGTCTAATTCGGTAGCTCTAAGAGACCAAGTACCAGAGTGTAACATACTCCCCCTCTGCTCTCCCACCTCACCTCCAAATAAACAAACAAAAACTTAGGCTTACTTTTTGGAACATATTAGATTACCTTAATAGGAAATGCCTGAAAGCTTTTCTCTGGCCTCCTGGTATGACTTGAGAAGATGAGAAAGCTTTACTGTCTTTAGTAACAACTTTTGTTCCTTCTTTGGGGGATGGCTGTTCATGTCTGAGCTACCTTTTCTCGCAGGGTGGGGATAAAATATTTTTACTGTTATTTTCACACTTTTGGAGACTAGCTGGAGATCATGGACCTCCTTGCTTGTGGTGAGACTGGACAGAAACCTTAGACTTTCATTTATTTATTCATTCAGTTTTTAAAATCAGTATGCCCGGAATTTTGCTAAAGGTCTGGGAATATATTGGTGAGCAAACTAAATTTTATTCTTGCTCTTATGGAATATTTAGTTCCAATTTTAGGAAAGCTGGAAGTTTGGTTAGAAATTATGTTCCCTTTCTCCACCAAGTTCTACCTCCAGACCCCTTTCCCTTTCCTTAGACCTTATTTCTTTAAACCCTCTTCATAGTCCTGGAGGGCTGGCTCTCCCTGAGTAATATGGGCAGTTCCAGCCATTTCTTTAAAAACCATGGTCAAGGGTGTTAAAAATAAGGAAACCATCCTTCTCCTCCATCAGTCTACCCCCAATATGTGATTCCAAGGAGTTCTTTGTTCAGCAGCCTAAAGTTGACATCACTTGCCAGATGCAGACCTTTTAATCTAGTGACACCATGCATAAGACCAGAAGTTGAACTTGTCTTCTCTCCAGGCAGGGTTGGTCCTCCCTGCACATGTGGCTTGTGCTGCCAGTCTCACCCACGTCTCTGCTACCTCTTGTGGCACTGCACCACAGAGGCTTCTCCAGCAGCTAGCTCCTTAAACTCTCTGCTGTGAGCTGCTTTTCCTCCTGCTGCCAGCATTGCTAACATATGCAAGCTCTAGGAAAGTTATCTTGGTAAGTGAAATGCCCTGGGATCTATGAGTTCTAGTGGAATTGGTTGCTGGGGAAGGCAGCTTTCTCAAGAACTGTTGGAGGCAGAGACCTTAATGTTAATCTTTTTGTTTTAAATTTTATCCATATTATAATTCACCCACTTAACATGTACAATCATTGTTTTATTTTAGAGTCACAACCCCAGGTTAGTCAACGACTCTTAGATAAGACACCAAAGGCACAAAGTGACAAAGCAAAAGTAGGTCAAGTTAAACAATTTTGTGCCGCAAATGCTACCGTCAAGAAAGTGAAAAGAAAACCCACAGAATGGGAGACAATATTTGCATATCATATATCTGATACAGAACCCCAGTGAGATACCACTTCACACCCACTAACAGAGCAATAATCAAAAAGACAGTAACAAGTATTGGCAAGGACATGGAGAAATTAGAACTCTCATACATTGCTGGTGGGATTGTAAAGTGGTACAGCTCCTTTGGAAAATGATTTGGCAGTTCCTCAAATGTTAATACAAAGAGTTACTATAGACCTGGGCGTATACTCCTAGGTATATGCCCAAAAGAATGAAAACATTGTCCACACAAAAACTTGTACACAAATATTCATAGCACATCATTCATAATAGCTAAAAAGTAGAAACAAGTTAAATGTCCATGAATGGATAACTGAAGAATGTATAAACTGAAGAAAAGATAAACAAAATGTGGTATAGCTATATAGAATATTATTTAGCCATAAAAAAGAACAAAGGACTGATAAATGCTACAACATGGGTGAACCTTGACAATATTAAGTGAAAGAAGCCTCATATTGTATGATTCCATTTATTGGAAAGGTCCAAAATAGGTACTGGGTTAGCCAGAAAGTTCATTTAGTTTTTTCCATATGATGGCTCTAGTAGTGCTTTAGTTACCTTTAACTTCACTGAAACAATTTTATTAGATTGCATCCTGACAGCTGTCATATCAGCGTGCATTAAAAAAAAAAAACCTTGTCAAAATTAGTGAATTTTTGAGCAGCCATTTTAATATTGAAGATGGAAGGAGATATGCAACATATTTGGTATGTTATACTTTATTGTTTGTTCCAAGAAAGATAAAAATGCAACTGAAACGCAAAAAAAAAAAAAGATTTGCACAGTATATGGAGAAGGTTCTGTGACTGATCGAATGTGTGAAAAATGATTTGTGAAGTTTCTTGGTACTATTGACATTTTGGCTAAATAATTCTTTGCTGTGGGGCTGTATTACGCATTGGAAGATGTTCAGCAGCACCCCTGGCCTTCACCCGCTAGAAGCCATTAGCGGGAGATGGCCAATATACTCAAAATATCCAAATCAATAATGTTATTGGTGAAAATGAATAATATGTCTTATTTTATGGAAAAAACTAAATGGACTTTTTGGCCAACCCAATAAATTACTATACACAGAGAAAGAAGATTAGTGGTTGCTTGGGGCTGAGAAGAGGGTTAGCAGAGGAGTGGGGATTGACTGATAACGATACAGAGTACCGTTTGGGGTGCTCTTTCTTTGCCATGTGTGGTATTGCCTGCACTGCTGTCCTTTCAGACATTGTCTCTGTTCAGTGTATGTGTGTGGTTTTCTTTATGGCACAGGCCACTCAAAAACTCCTGCAAAATCTTTCTTTACTAAAGTCTGCATTTCTTACTTAGTAAAGGCTGAAAGGCTAAGTCCAATCTGTCTGAGAAGCTGGTTGCCCCTGTCGCTACATTTGTGGCACTTGTGATCGGTACTTTGTAAGATAGGAACCTCAGAATGATCCTCTTCTAGAAAAGAAGGAAACAGTAATCCACAAGGTAAAGGGTACAAAAACAGGAAGTCACCTGCATAATGAGAAGCCAACTTTATCTGTTTTACCACTTTGATAAACAAAGACTGATTCTGGCCTGTGGTCTGCTTTGCCCAAATGCCAGGGTCCCTGTGGGGAGTAGAACATCCATGTATTAGTTTTCTCAGCTGCCATAACAAAATATTGTAAGCTAGGCAGCTTAACAAACAAATTTATTCTCTTATAGTTCTGGATGCTAGAAGTCTTTAGGTCAAGATTCAGCAGGGTCAGTTTCTGGTGCAGACTCTTCCTGACTTACAGCCAGCTAGCCACCTTTTGGCTGTCCCTACATAGCAGAGAGGGAGAGATCAAGCAATCTCTCTATTATCTCTTCTTACAAGGACACTAATTATGTTGGATCAGTGCTCAGCCCTTATGACCTCATTTAACCTTAATTACTTCAATAAAGGCCCTCTCTTCAAATACAGTCATACTGGAGATTATGGCTTCAACATATGGATTGGGGGACTGGGAAACAAATATTGTAATTCACCATGTATGATGCACAAATTTTTACCCAAATTTTTTAGGAAAAAATAAGGATGTGCATTATACTTGGGTAGTACCTGAAATACCTTGTATGTGTTCTTGTGTTTTGTAATTATTTGTTACATAAAATTTCTTGTACCATAATATGTTAAAAAACAAATGCAAAAATTCTTTTATAATACAAATAATGAGTATCTAAATATAAATAAATAAGTAATTGAATTATAAAATTAAAACAAAAGATTTTTCCCTCTGAAAGTTTGAGCCAAAAACATGGCAGTGCATTATACATGGTCAAATACGGTATTCATAACAATTCGATATAAATCTAACGAGGGTGCCCTGAGGTAGTCTGCCCTAGCCTCCTGGCCATGCAAGACTCCTTTCTGGTCTCTTCAGCTACCTTTTCTGAATTTTATTTTGTATCAGCCTAGTCAGGAACCAAGGCACTTGGGTCCTACTTGTAGTATTCACCTTTTCTGACCCTGCCCTTTTTTGTAGGGGCAGGGTTTGAATAGAATGGGTAGGAGGGACTTAAACTCACATTCTGCTCATTCAGCTTCTGATATAAAAAAATTACTCTTCTTCCTTGCTGGAACACTCAAATTTTAGACTTCAGCACTGGACAGTTGCTTTTTGTCAGGTTTTGATCAGTAAAAATGAGAGAGCTACTGTCAGAATCTTTCAGGAGAAACCCCCTCTTCACCCCTGCACCCAGTGTTTAGAAGAGATGGTAGTAAATCCTTTTGGAGGTGATACCTGTGGGAAGGAAAGCCTGAAAAAAAGAGACTCCTCCCTCATCCTTAAATCTGGTACCTCATCTTTCTCCACTGAGAACTAGTCAGACATAAGTCCCAGTTTAGGGTCAGTGTGGAATCATAACTTAGGTGAGCCCTAGTAGCCTCCAAACTTCCTGGGGAAGGGGAAACTAAGTATGTCAGTCATTGCAAAGGCATGTGTCACTCAGTGTGGGCTGACTTAACCTGTTTTTAGTATGTTGTCATCTCTTTGCAATCGTAGAATATATTTCTATTTCAACAGTAAGAAGCACCCAAGCCTTCTCTCAAATTCCTTGCGAAAGAGCCTGAAGAGAGATAGCTAGTGTCAGGCTGTTTTTCTTACCTCCTAGGCCTAGTGCCCTGCACCTGGCATCTCCAGCAAGAAAAGTAAAGCAGAGACGTGTACTCTGTGCCCTTTGTGGGGGCTGAGTTAGAGATTACTCACTGGTTCCACAACTCTCAGGTTTCCAAACAGTCCCTCAGCTTGCATGGTGGGAGACCTTAACTCTGCTGAGACCTGAAGCTCTGAGATGAGAATGTTATAGAGCAGGTTGGAGGGTGATTTTATCTTCATTCCAAATATATATTCTCCACCCCCCCGAAAAAAAGTTATAAATTCCCAGAGTGGCAAATCTGTCATACGCTCCACTAAACAATATTAGCATATAAGCACTGCAGCATAAAGCATAGGGCTCCTGACCCGTTTCTGTCGTATTTAATTTATTCATTCATTGAATATTTATTGAGCACTAGCTGTGTGCCAGGCATTATGTTAGGTGTTTGATGTTGCTTTATTATATAAATGTTGCAAGAATCCTCTAAGATTTAGTCACTCTTTAAACAAACATTCATTGTACGCCTACAATGTACTATTCCTAGGTACTGTGCTAAGTGCTAAGATAAGTATTATTATTCCCACTTTTTCCCCCTCTGATGAGACATATAGCTTCCCCCAAATCATTCAGAATAATAAGTGGTCAAAATAGGATTCCAAATTATGTTTTTGTGAAGTTTCTAGTTTATATTTTTATTACCTGTAGTAGATTAAGTGGCTCCATAATTCTTCACAATCAGTAAGTTATAGTAAAAAAAAACATTGATTTCTATTTTGCTGCCATAAACATTTTAGTAAACTTTTTATTTTGGAATAATTCTAGAATCACAGAAAAAAATGCAAAATATGTCTCTCAACCTAATTATACCTTTCTTACATTACCACAGTACATTCATCAACACTAAGAAGCTGGCATTGAGCCCTGACTAGTGTGGCTTGGTGGACTGAGTGCCGGCCTGTGAACCAAAGGAAACTGGCATTGATACATTACTATTAACTAAACTCCATATTTTATGTTTCATTTCATCAGTTTATCCACTGATGTCCTCTTTCTGCTCCAGGACACAGTTCAGGGGCATGGGTTTTAGGAAGCACACAAAAGAAGTGAGGTGCCCTTCCCATCAGAGCGTGCCAGGGGTTACCTGGCAGCATGTGAGCCAGCACCACTGGGGATGTTCCTTCGTAAGGTGGTGTTCTTCAGGGTTTTTCACTGTAAAGTTACTATTTTTCCCTTTTGCTCCTCTATTCTTTGGAAATAAGTTACTAATCTAGGCTACTCTCAGTGGGAATGGGAACTAAACTCCACCTCCTAAAGTGGAAAGTATCTACACATATTTGAAATTGTTCTGTTAAAAAAAATTCTCTCCATTTATTTAATCATTTTTATATCTGTATGGACTCATACTAAAACTCTGATCTGAAACCTGTGTTTTTTCTGCTACACTAGACAAGAAATGACAAGGACCTATACCAAGGCATTGATTTCAAAGAAATTTATTTACTTCAGATTTCAGAGATTTTTAAGAGGTTGATTTGATAAGACTTGGTGATCCTTGAATGTGAGGGAGTGAAGGATAGTGTTTGAAAATGGCACTCAGATTTTGGTTTCAGTGGCTGGAAATAAAATTTTGATTTGAAATATTGCCTAATGTATGAAGATTAATTCTAGACTTCAATAAAGCTCAGCTTCTTCAGAGAATATATTCAGCGTGCACGTGGGTTCTGCTCGACTGGATGCCCTGTTCTCCCAAGTCACAGCAAAGGGAACTGCTTCTCATTCTGACTGAAACACCAGGGGCCCCCTAGTGGACAGCTCCTGGGTCCTGTTTCTTGTCTGAAGGGTGCTCGGTTTTGCTTTTCATTTGGTTGTTTGGTTTTCTCTAGCTTATTTGCAAAGCAGAGATGCTTAATTCTATTGTCTCTGATAAATTATTAAACCCTTTCCACTTCAGAGTTATCAGTTCACCCCATGTGATCTCATGTTCAGTAAGAGGACTGCTCACCTCTGACAATCACTCCCATACTCTAAACCAAAGTACGCAATACTTTTTTTGACTCATTTATCGTTTTCTTACACCTGGTGCTGTCTTAACGTGAATTCTTTGTTTCAGAGCCATCATCAACCACTTTAACCCCAAAATCGAGTCCTATGCTGCTGTGAATCACATATCCCAATTGTCGGAGGAACAGGTAAGCCCTTATTCTCCCCAGAGTGACTCTCCCCAGAGTGACCCTCCCCAGTGGCTGGAGTCAAGTAAGTTGCCCTCTGTCTGATGGCAGAGGGACTCTGTGATGGGGCTGCTAGCAGGAGTGGCAAAAGCCAGGCTGCTAAGAGGAATTAGCAAGGGCTTTATTGATAGTATTTTAAATAGTAATTAGTGGCTTCCCTTTTTGTGCCGAATGAGAGGTTTGTTTAATCATATAGAAAATATGTAGGTAAAAATTTGGAGAATTCTTATTTTAGAGTGGGTGATAAAGCATTTGTTTTTTAATTTTAGGCAGAGAATCATTTTGATTTTTGAAAGTAAGAAATGAAAACTTAGAAATGGATGAAACTGCCAATTAAAAAACCCCAGAGTTCAGCTTAATTTGATGTTGCTTGCTTGAGTTCTGTTTGCCTTGAGAAATTATTTCTGAGCAGGTGTTTCTATGTTGTGGACTGAGTTGGAGATGCAGATAGCATTGTGTGTGTGTTTTTCCTGAGTCTGGCTTGATTTCCCCATCTCCCAAAGTGCCTGCACTCAGCTCTGTATTATATAAAAGTAGAGATGGGACTTTAGCGCATGGCATGGGCTTGAACTTGATGTTTCAGAATGAGACACTTGAGTCCTATTTTTAAAAGCGCAAAATGAGGCATCCTATTCACACAATCTCCTTTCTTTCCACTTTATTCTTTTTTTTTTCAAAATCCTCACCCAAGGATATATTTATTGTTTGTTTTGTTTTGTTTTGTTTTTTGTTTTGTTTTAGAGAGAAGGGAGGGTTGTGGGGAGAGGGAGAAAGAGAAACATCAATGTGAGAGAGAAACATTGATCAGTTGCCGCCTGTGCGTGCCCCAACGGGGGAACAAACCCACAACCTAGGTATGTGCCCTGACCGGGATTGAAGCCACAACGTTTTGGTGTACGGAACAATGCTCCCACCATCCAAGCCAGCCAGCCAGGGCCCTTCACGCTTTATCCTTAAGTTGGAGGGCCAGGCTATTCATGAGGTGAGAGTCCAGGTATATAGGCTCCAAGCTAATTTTTAAAAGCCCACATATGCTCTGCACTGCCTTTTTTGCCAGTGCATCATTATAACCCTTCTATGAGCCTCTTGCTAGCAGGGCCAGCCAACTATGGCGCAACATGCGCTCCAGTGTTCCCAAAAGCTGTTCTGCTCTCTCAGTGAGGCACCAAGCAAGCCTTTTTCCTAACAGACAAGCTTCTCAGTATTCCCACCAGTGGCTCTTTCCTCAGCCAGATGGATAGGATTCTATTAGTATATCAGTTGTTCCTTTGACATAATTGTTCTCTTTTGTGAGGCCACGTGTGAGAATCCATTTGTGTATTTAAACTGCTTTTATAAATGGTTTCATTTTCTTTTTTTCTGTTCTGCCTATGGAGCAGCCCTGAGTCCTCCTCTTTGATACCACTGCTCTCTGTGAGGTGCTTCGAAATGCTGCTTTTTTCCTGATGGACCAATTCAGATCGATTTTACTATACCATTTTTATACAAAAGGATCCATCATCTTCTATGTTGTTCAGTGAGAAAAAGGGTGACTATCGTACCACAGTGAGCTCTGGTTAGTCTAAATAAAAGCTTTATTTTTTTTTTTAAAGATACATTTTCCCTGTCAGCCACGTGCAGTATTCAGCTTGGGAAGGTCAGGCTGAAATCTTTCTGCAGCAGCCACAGACCAATAATAAAAATTCATTCTGGCGCATGAGGCAATCTGGAAGAGAGTGATTAGCAAGCACATGTCCTCACCCTCCTCCACCTTCTTTCAAAGTTAAATGAAGTGATGAAAGTGCCTCTCAAAAAGAGTCCACAAACCAGAGATGAAGCAGTTTCTACAGAGAGGGAGAGTAGATCGTTCTCTGTGAGAATGGGGAAGGGATAACAGCTCTCAAAGATTGATTTAGTCAATAAATAATTACAGGCCTGCTGCATATAAGGTATGGTGCTGGGTAGTGGGGATCAGTGGCAAGCAATCTAAGTGTAGTGCTTGTTCTCTGCGGAGGAGTTTTTATATACTCATTCCCTCTCTTAACAATCCTTTGCACTTGGGGGAAGGGTAGTGATACTATTCTGGGACCCTTTGCAAAACTGCTCTCAAAATAGTTGTTGCTGACTTTGAAGGGCTCTGCATGACAGCTTAGGGTACACTTGATTTTATTCTCAGCACTATCAGATTGGAAGTATTTGACTGCCTTGTTAATCTCCAACATGTGTTCGAGCACTTCTCTCCCTTCACTTACGAACATCAATGCTAATATCACTTAATGTTAAGTGTGTTCACAGCTTCCCAAAGAGTTGGCTTTGAGATGCAGTAGGGCCCTGCAGTTGTTAGCGGCAAACTAAGTAGAAAGAAAAAATTAGAAATTTATTACCCAAGTAGATTCTAGTGGACTCCTAAAATAAAACCTAAATACCACGAATAGGCATTAACTGGAATTTATAGCACCTAGTGAATAGTGACGAGAGAGGGTTCTTTGCTAGATGTGCCTACCCAGCCTGACATTTTTTCTAGCAAGAGGTTTGTTGAGTTTTTGAGTTCTGACAACCCCTAGACACATTCCATCCTCCGTGTGAGGCATTTCAAGGCAATGCTTGTAAATCCATTATTGCTTATTAAACCAAGTCCATTCTCTCACATGGGTTTTTCTTTTTCAGTTGTCCAGAAGATAAATGACATTTTTCTGTTACTTCTCATTGGCTTCATGGAGGGCAGAGCTTTTTAATCAGTTAATACCCTCAGCATGACTGAATGGTTTTGCATTTTCTAATGTAACAAACTGCATGCATTTTTTAAAGATTTTATACATTTGTTTTTAGAGAAAGGGTAAGGGAAGAGGAAAGGGAGAGAAACATTGATTGGTCGCCTCTCTCACACCCCCAACCAGGGACCTGGCCCACAGCCCAGGCATGTGCCCTGACTGGGAATCAAACCTGCCACCCTTCAGTTTATGGGTGATGCGCAACCCACTGAGCCACACCAGCCAGGGCTGCATGCAGTTTTATATTGAATACACAGGTGTCATTTTTCTGAGGTTGATTGTGAAACTTGTTGATTTTGACTCCTTTTTTATGTGATAAAATACATGTAAATTTACCATATTGAATGTTTTTATTGTACAGTTCAATGGCATTAAGTACACTCACATTTTGTGCAACCATCACCACTATCCATCTCCAGAACTTTTTGATCTTCCCAACCCCAAAATCCTATACCCTTTAAACATTAACTGCCCATTTCTCCTCCCCACCAGCCCCTAGTAACTGCTGTTGTACTTTCTGTCTCTATGTAGTTGACCATGCTAGGTGGTGCATATAAGTGGAATCATGCAGTAGTTCTCTTTTTGTATCTGGTTTATTTCACTTAGCATAATGCCTTCAAGGTTCAACCATGTTGAAACATGTACCAGAATTTCATTCCTCTTTAAGACTGAATAATGTTGCAGTGTGTGTGTGTGTGTGTGTGTGTGTGTGTGTATCTCACATTTTTTTATTGTTTATGCTATTACAGTTGTCCCTACTTTTTCTCCCTTTGCCCATGTCCACCCAGCCCCACCTCCGCCCCTCCTTCAGTCAATCCCCATATCATTGTTTATGTCTGTGGTCATGCAGAAATGTTCTTTGGCTAATCCCTTCACCATCTTTCATTCAGTCCCCACTGCCTCCTGGCAGCTGTCAGTCTGTGCATTGTATGTATACTTCTGTTTTTATTTTGTTCACTAGTGTATTGTGTTCATTAGATTCCACATATAAGTGAGATCATATGGTATTTGTCTTCCACTGATTGGCTTATTTCACTTAGCATAATAACCTCCAGGTCCATCCATACTGTCACAAAAGGTAAGGGGTTCCTTTTTTACTGCTGCATAGTACTCCATTATGTAATATACCACAGCTTTTTTAATCCACTCACCTACCAATGGACACTTAGGCTGTTTCCAGGTATTGGTTATTGTAAATAGTGCTGCTATGAACATAGAGGTGCATATATTTTCTTGTAATGGTGTCTCAGGATTCTTAGGATATATTCCCAACAGTGGAATTGCTGGGTCAAAGGGGAAGTTCCATTTTTTACTTTTTCAGGAAACTCCATATGGCTTTCCACAATGCTTGTACCAGTTTGCATCCCCACCAGCAGTGCACAAGGGTTCCCTTTTCTCCACATCCTCACCAACACTTGTTGTACGTTGACTAATTAATGGTGGCCATTCTGACAGGTGTGAGGTGATATCTCATTGTGGTTTTAATTTGCATCTCTCTGATGATCAGTGATGCTGGACAGTTTTTCATGTCTGTGGGCCATCTTTGGAAAAGTGTGTATTCAAGTCCTTTACCCATTTTTTTAATTGGATTGTTTGTCTTCCTAGTGTTGAGTTGTATTAGTTTTTTGTATATTTTGGAGATTAAACCTTTATCAGGTGTGTGATTGGCGACTATGTTCTCCTGTACAGCAGGTTTCCTTTTCATCTTGCTGATGGCTTCTTTAGCTGTGCAGAAACTTTTTAATTTGCTGTAGTATCATTTGTTCTTTTCTCCTTTGTTCCCCTTCCCTAAGAGATATATCTGCAAAAATATTGCTATGTGAGATATCTGAGATTTTACTGCCTATGTTTTCTTCCAGGATTTTTATGGTTTCATGTCTTACCTTTAAGTTTTTTTTTCTCTTTTTAGTTTATTCTTATGTGTGGTGTAAGCTGGTGGTCTAGTTCATTTTTTTCCCAGGTACCAGTCTAGTTTTCCCAATGCCATTTATTGGAGAGACTGTCTTTGCATATAGCACATTTTGTTCATTTATTCGTCCATCAGTGGACATTTAGGTTGTTTTCACCTTTTGGCTATTGTGAAGACATCAATGTACAAGTAGCTGTTCGAGTCCCTGCTTTCAGTTCTTTTGTATATATATTCAGGAATGAATTGCTGGATCAGATTGTAATTCTGTGTTTAAGTTTTTGAGAAACTACCATACCATTTCCCACAGTGGCTGTACCATTTTATATCCCAGTTTTTCTACATTCTTGCCAACGCTTTTTTTATGTTTTTTTTTGATATAGCCATCCTAATGGATGTGAAGTGGTATCTCATTGTGGTTTTGATTTGCATTTCCCTAATTATTATTGAAGTTGAGTGTCTCTTCATGTGCTTATTGGCCATTTGTCTATCTTTGGAGAAATGTCTGTTCAAGCCCTTTGCCTATTTTTAAATTGGGTAGTTTGTTTTCTTGTTACTGAGTTTTAGGAGTTGTTTATATATTCTGGATATTAACTTCTCTTTAGATATGCGCTTTGCAAATATTTTCTTTCATTCCATGGGTTGCCTTTTTACTATGTTGACAGTGTACCTTGATGCACAAAACTTTTTAATTTTTATGATATTCTACTTATCTATTTATTCTTTTGTTGCCTGTCCTTTTGGTGTCATGCCTGAGAAATCATTGCCAAATACAGGGTCATGAAGTTTTTCTCCTCTGTTTTCATCTAAGAGTTGTGCAGTTTTAGCTCTTACGTTTAAGTCTTTGATCCATTTTGAGTTAATATTTGTATATGTTGTTTGGTAAGAGTATTTTACTTCTTTTTGTAATTTACATATCTTTATGAATAAAGATTATGGAAAAGATACAGCTTGTTTTTCGAGTACTGTGAAACTACTCTCAGTTTATTCTCTACTGGGTTTACTTGTCTCTAGTACATCTTGTAAAAATTGCCCTTTAGGCCCCTTACCCCCACGTAGCTGAGACTTAGCTCCTTTTTTTCTCCAGTGTGGCTTGTTGGTAAGCACCTGTCCCTAGCTGGAGAATCATTTCGTATGCTTCCCCCCCACCAGTGGCCTGCACACTTATTTTTCATTCTCCTAGGAGGATAACTGAGTCACACAACCTGTGTTTCCTAAATAAATCCCAGTGACCCTTTTGTCTGTACTAAATACATGTAGGTGACAAATATTTAAAAGAAACTGTTGATCCCAGGCTGAGTGTTCAGTTTGGATGCTTCGAGCACATCTGTCTTGATGATGTGGTGCTCCCTTCATAGAACTAGGCTGAAATTAAAGAGCTTCTCCCTATCCTGGCCTACCCTAAACTCTTATATATTCCTCACTCTCCTTTATTCTTGCTTGTCAAATGAGGAAAAATACTTTCTTATTATTGGCTGGATCATGTTAAGAGTAAGTCCACATTCAAGCGATCTGTCAGGAAATCTTACAGAATAATATTAGCTCACGGTTTCTTAACCTAAGGTCTAAGAATAAGATTTAGAGAATTATTATCTATTCTGAAATTGTGTGTAGAATTATGTATATGTCTTTTTTTTCTTGATGAGGATCAATCTTTTTAAAAAATTTCAACCAGTCTTTGACACTTCAAGCAGCCTTGAATAATACTTTCCTTGCCCCCAAAGCCCTTAGGCTTTTGAAAATGTCCGTTGAGGATCTTGAGCTCCTTTTAGGCTATTCACTATTTGTTTTGGTTTACAAATGCTATGACATATTGATTTATACCACCTCTAGTTTTCTTATAGACAAGACCGGGCTTCATAGCATAACTTTACAGAAGATTCTCTAGAGCCCTGAGTATCTAGAATACATAGTGACAATTTAGGATTTCAGTCAAAACCTCGAAGCACCTGATTCCTTAAGCTTCCTACACATTCATGACCAATTTTGTTCCTTTGAAATATCCCATTGGAAAGCAAGTAAATGATTGACCCACTCTTGCTTCAGCCTTCATTCGGGGCCAGTATTTTAGCTTTTAGTGCCTGCTGTGCACTTCAGATTGTGCTAGCCATTTGAGGAATATGGAAGTGTGGTAAAGGGCCTTTGTCCTCAGAGGATAGAATAAGTGCCAGAGAGTGCATAAAGCAACTTATTGTCAACAGCCAAGCAGTCCTAGCAGTGGGATCTGTGAGTTCCTGGTAGAGAAAGATCTCTGTAGGTTGTAGTGGTGAGGACAGAGGAGAGGAGACTTGAATTGGGACTTGAAAGAGAAGAGATAATAGGTATTGGATACATAGAAAGGCATAGATTGTAAAATGTACTCAAAGTCAGGACCTGAAAAGGACAGAAAGTATGGAGAGGAGTTCCCGAGTTTCTGTAAGTCTTGTCCTCAGATCACAGGTACCCAGAGGCTGGATGACTTGGAAATACAGTTCAGTCACTTGAATGACCACAGCTTGCGTAATCCCCAATGCACTGACTCTCATCTCTGTCATCATTGCACTGCCTTTGATTCAATTCACAAGTATGAGCCAGCCTCAATGCTAGGTGGGTTATAAGGCCTAACAGGCAAACCTATTGTTTTTTAAAAAAATTTTGTAAAAAACACATAATAAAATTTAGCATCTCAACTATTTTTAAATGTATAATGTAGTAATGTTAATATATGCACATTGTTGTGAAGTTTATGTCTAGAACTTTCTCATCTCACAAAACTAAAGCTCTGTTCATTGAACAACACCCTCCCTTCTGCCCCTCCACTCACCTTTGGCAACAACTGGTCTACTTTGTTTCGAAGAGTGAGCAAATCTGCCTTGAAACTGATGTTTCCTTCAACCAAGGGGCCTGCTAAAAATTTTTCTATGGGCACATTTGGGAATTTTCTGAGATGATCAGGAGGCCTACTGGTACCCCCATATGTCAAGCACTGTAGGACACTATACCCAGATTCCTAAATTTTCTACATTAGGAATTTTTTGGAGTTTCACCTTCTGTTATTTCTGTAAGTCTCCTTTCTCACTGAAGCTTTGGATTTTGGACTCAGAGGAGGTCTGTATAACAAGAGGTATCTTCAAAAATATTATAACAAAGCAGGATATCATTCATTTGGGGACTAGGTTATAAAGTACATTATGGAAACAAAAAAAATGCTTCTCATCTAAATGAGTGAAGTGTGCATTGGAAGCTAAGTATTCCATCTGTTAGTAGTCTTTCTAAACCATTTTTATTTTCTCCTGATCCTAAGATAAGAGCCACTAGAAATAACTGCTGTGTTTACAAACCCTAATGAAACCTAGCTTTATCTTCCCAGAGAGAAGTGGGACATGAATAAGAGAAGAGTCCTAGTTTGTGGGGCAAATGTTGTTAGGGGCCCTGGGAGGCACCCACTACTTGGGAACATCTAGAGGAAAGCCCAAAAAGATCTTAAGAGAAATATTGTAAGAGCTTCAAGGCTTATGAAAACAGAACCTGATATTTCAGCTTTAGAATTGTTGGCCCTTCAGTGCTAATAAATGCTTAACAACTGGTAGAAGGGGTGAATGGTGGGAAGGCGGCTGATTTGTAGAGTTGCGTGTGAATGCCCCCACCACGGATACCAATGTGAAGCAAAGTGGCTCTCGAAGTGCTTGAAAATTAAACACTCAGCTGTCACAGGCCAAGCATGCATGACCCAGCTCCAGCTCACCACGGATGGTTGAGGAAGACTTCAAGAAGTGGGCTATAAAGCTGTGGGTTGGGGTTTTCTGAGCAGGAGGTGAGTATAGTGCACTTTCCCCATGGCAGCCACCTATATAAAGTTCTCCCCCAGGCAACTGAGGCCTCTGAGCAGCCCACTCTGATAGCCTCTGTGATGTTTTCTCATGCTAGAACAGGGCCTTAACTACAATGCAAGACGGCCTTGGCAGAGACATGCTGGAGAGCTGAGATTTCAGACTCCCACGGTAGCCATAACTCAGTTTCGTATACTTGGCATTGTATTTTTCTACAATAGCCTGTGGTTTTACACAGCTTTCTCAGTAACCCTGAGTGATGGTTGCCGTGGGAACTCTTCCTGAGTGTGGGCATGTGACACGGGGCTGGCTGTCTGACCCTGCCTTCCTGATTGACTTTGCTTAGATTCTGGCATTTCAATTGACCTGTTGGGCAGAAAAAAAGTTTGATGTGAGTTGTTTATTCACTGGATCCACTAAAGCAGGAAAGACACAGAGTCAGAGCCAGAGGGATTCTCATTTTCCTACAAGCCGCTTAACTTCAGAAATCAACTTTATGTTACATTGGGCATCTTGAGAAGATACACATAAGAGCTGACTATGTGCCACTTAGGATGGCCATTCTCTTACTTGGACTAGAAGGTAATATGCACTACCAGAAATAGGGAAGAAACTATCTTGCATTTAAAAAAGATATAAATAGATAAAAAAAAGAAGGAACAACTAGTAGTTATTGAGCTAGGCACTTTTACTTAGCTTATTGACTTAATTCTTACATCAACTATTTGAAATAGGTGCCATTATTCTCATTTTATAGATAAGGATAGTAAAGAGACCAAGAGTTTGTCCAAGGATACACAGCTATTAATGGTAAAGCTGTATGTGAACCTAGGTTTGTCTGAAACCAAAGTCAGAGCTTTTTCCATTTCATCAGGCTGAGAGTTGTCTGACAGCCTGAGCTGGTCAGTTATCCTGGAGGAAGAGGCCGACCAGGGAGAGGAGAGTGGAGATGACAGGACTCATTCCTGGGGGAGGTCCTGGTTGGGGAAGGGCCTGTTCAGCTGAGGAAAGGAAGTGCTGACCAGGGGCCTGGAGAGTCCGCCTGCCAGTGAGGCAGGGATGTCCCAGCGGAGGCTCCTGGCACAGGGTGACAACTTTACATGTGAGGGCAAAGTCTTTATTGCAGCATGTCAGGAAGGTCGCTAATGAGAAATAAAATTTTCCCACAAACCAAAGGAACATGGCGATCTTTTCAAAGTTTGTGTTTATTTATTTTAATAGATGATATATTTATGTGAGTCAAAATCTAAAAGGTTGCACACTGCATTTTAATCGTTTTTTCAAAGACAACTATTTATTCTAGGAAAATAAAAATCAAACAGCAACAAAAAGTACTGAGTCATCACCTAACATCTGTTTATACTCCATCATAAAACATGAAGAATGTAGGACTTAGGAAGCGCTTGCTCCCCTCGTCATTCTCCCAGTTATAATTAGTAATATCATTGTTTTCATGTCTTTCTAGTGATTATTTCTATAACAGTAAATAATTTTCATACTTTTAGCTTTGGCTGAAGAGCTCAGTTGGTTAGAGCATCGTCCCCATACGCCAAGGTTGTGGATTTGATCCCTGACCAGGGCACATACAAGAGTCAACCAGTGAATGCAGAAATAAGGGGAACAACAGATATCTCTCTCCCCTGCCATTGCTCCCTCCCTTCCTCTCTCTCTCTCTGAACATTAATAAATAAAATTTAAAAAAACAATTTAATACTTTTGTTTGTACACCCTCCTGTTCCCACTTTAATTTGGGACACTCCTACTCTAGGGGGTTCTAGTTTCCCGCCCAAACCTGACTCACCCCAGTTACTTCCATTGTTTCTTGGATTCTATTTTTTCTAATTTCTCGACTATATTTTTACTTTTTATTGGAGAATACCTGACCTAATATAAATTTTTTTCTACGAAGAATGAATAATTGGTAGGCTCTTATTTTTGCCTACATATTTTTAATTATATTTTATTGATTATGCTATTATATTCGTCCCATTTCTCCCTCATCATTCCCCTCTGCCCTTCACACCCCCTCCCACCCACATTCCCCCCTTTAGTTCATGTCCATGTGTCATAAGTTCTTAGCTTCTACATTTCCCACACTATTCTTGCCCTCCCCCTGTTTATTTTCTACCCACCATCAATGCTACTTATTCTCTGTACCTTTTCTCCCTCTCTCCTCCTCCCACTCCCCTGTTGCAAACCCTCCATGTGATCTCCATTTCTGTGTTCCTGCTTCTGGTCTAGCTGTTTGCTTAGTTTGCTTTTGTTTTAGGTGTGGTTGTTAATATCTGTGAGTTTGCTGTCTTTTTACTGTCCTATTTTTTATCTTCTTTTTCTTAGATAATCCCTTTAACATTTCATATAATAAAGGCTTGGTGATGATGAACTCCTTGAACTTGACCTTATCTGAGAAGCACTTTATCTTCCCTTCCATTCTAAATGACAGCTTCACTGGATAGAGCAATCTTGGATGGAGGTCCTTGACTGTCATGACTTGGAATACTTCTTTCCAGCCCCTTCTTGCCTGCAAGGTCTCTTTTGAGAAATCAGCTGACAGTCTGATGGGAACTCCTTTGTAGGTGACTCTGCCTTTATCCCTTGCTGCTTCTAGAATTCTCTCCTTCATTTGAATCTTGGTTAATGTAATTATGATGTGCCTTGTTGTGTTCCTCCTTGGATCCTACTTCTTTGGGACTCTCTGAGCTTTCTGGACTTCTTGGAAGTCTATTTCCTTTGCCAGATTGGGGAAGTTCTCCTTTATTATTTGTTCAAATAAGTTTTCCACTTGTTGCTCTTCCTCTTCCCCTTCTGGTACCCCTATAATTCGGGTGTTGGGACGTTTAAAGATATCCTGGATGTTCCTAAGCCTCTCCTCATTTTTTTGAATTCTTGTTTCTTCCTTCTTTTCTGTTTGGTTGTTTCTTTCTTCCTTCTGGTCCACTCCATTGATTTGAGTCCCAGTTTTCCTCCCATCACTATTGGTTCCCTGTGCGTTTTTCTTCATTGCACTTATTGTAGCCTCCATTTGTTCCTTTAATTTGCAACCAAAATCAACCAATTTTGTGAGCTTCCTAATCACTAGAGCTTTGAACTGTGCTTCTGATAGGTTAGCTACCAGTGCTATGAGCTCTGCATCTGATAGGTTGACCACCTCCTGGTTGCTCAGATGAATTAGCTCCGGGGCCCTGGTTTGCTCTCCCTTTTGAGCCATCCTTGGTTTTGTTTTTTTTGTTTTTGTCTGGTCGAGGCTGTTACGTAGTGAAGGGTGGAGCCTTAGGCGTTCACCAGGGCAGGGCAGTCCAGTTGCTGGGTTGTGATGCTGGATGTGGGGGCGGGGTCTGAGAGGGAACAATGGTGCTTGCTCCACTCTGTGCCAGATTTCAGTCACTTCCACCGCTTCCCCCAAGCAAACTGGATCCCTCTGGTGCTGATTCCTGGGTGGGTGGGCCTGCGCACACTCCAGGACCCCGTGGGTCGCCCCAGCGAACTCTCCTGTGAGGCTGGGACTCCCTCCCGGCACCTCATCCCCTACAAGTATTTTCAATGGGTGCTTTTAGGCTTTACTTCCCAGTGCTGGGGCCCTGCATTGTGCAGTCTGTCTTGTTGCCTGTTTTCGTCTGGTTTATCTGTGCTCGAATGTGTGTCTGCGGTCTGCCACCTTGTGTGCCCCGCTTGGCCTCCTCGCATTTGGCAACGCCACCACCTGTGTGTCTGGAGTGACTGCATGCCCGGGACCACCACCGGCTTATCCCACCGTGATCCAACTCCGCTGGCCTCTGACTCCGCCCCTCTTACCGTTCTGGGTGAATCGTTGTAGGACTCTCACACAATTCAATTTTCTCTCTGTCCTGGTTGGGTTTTCTTTTTTTTGGTTCTATATTTTTGTTGTCCCTAATCTTGGTTGTGAGAAGAGGCACCGCTTGCCCAGCCATGCCTCCATCTTGGCCGGAAGTCTCTATTTTTGCCTACATATTTGAAAAAATATTTATTTTTCCCACATAATAAAGTATTTAAATAAATATGAGATTTTAGATTTAATTAAAAACTTACTCTCAACATTTTGAATGCATTGCTGTACTGTCACATCCAACTATGATATCATTTTGCTTCTTTTATTTTTATTTTTTAATTGGATTTATAGAGGTGACTTTGGTTAATAAAACTATATAGGTCTCAGGTGTGTAATTCTGTAACATGTCATCTGTGTATTGTAATGTGTGAAGAGCTATGCATAATTTTTTTTAATTCTCATCCAAGGATGAGCTTGACTAATTTGAGAGAGGAAAAACACACTGATGTGAGAGAGAAACATCAATTGGTTGTCTCCCACCCACACCCCGATATGTGCCCTGATTGGGAATTGAACCCACAACCTTTTGGTGCGCAGAGTGACTCCCCAACCAACTGAGCTACTCAGCCAGGGCAGAATTTTAATTATTTTTAAAGTAGTAGTTCTATTTTGTTTTTAAAAGGCAAAATGAAGACTCTTAAAATTAATGACCCAGAGCCAAGCTAAATGAATGCTGAGGTCACTGGTGAAGAGCTCAGCTTATTATTCTTCTCTGCCTCTGTCAGCATTTTCTCTAAGTACGAATTTTGAAATGCCCATTGCATAAACTTTTGGTCTTCCTCAGTCAGGCTTCATTGCCAGTGAAGCATCATTGGCAGTGCATAGGAGGAATAGTGTTGCAGCTTATAGGAATTGCAGTAGTTATCACCTTCTCAAAAGGTTCCACGAGACACCAGCCCTTGCTTTCCTGGTTTCACCTAAGAAAGATCCTTTATCTAGTTATTAGATGAGATGTGCAGATAGGGCTTCCTTCTTTAGTTTGATTTTTAGCCACCTCCTTTCTTCCAAACAAATCTTTGGGAACTTTTGTTTTATTTCCACCAACACCTCTTCCTGAGGAGGTAGCTTAAAACTGTAAGGATGCTCAGAAAAGCATGGTTTGCCTCTGGTAACATCAGAGACCAGAAGTGTTGCAGTGCAGATGCGTTAGCTCTGTCATGGCTGTGACAATTGGAAATGTTTTTGCTAACTACCATGACAGCACTTTGACCTTTCACAGTGATCCTGCTCAAAGAAAGTTGGCGATCTTAAAATGACCCAGCCAGCTGGAAGGGAAACTGGATAGCCCACAAATGAGACTTCTGTTAAAGAACTGTTGTCTGTTAGGGAGGGATATCCAGTGCAGCTAGGTGGGGAGGTGGAGAGCCCATGTCTAACTAGCAGTGAATAAGGTACACAGACCGTGTTTTCTGTTTCCTTCCCTGAGATGTGATACGTTTCCAAGTGAAGAAACCTCAGGAGGGGAGAACAGAGATGACTGCATTTCAGTTTGAGCTGGGCAGAGTGCTCCACCCTCCTGCCCCCGCAATAAACCATGAGAAGGAGAGGGCCTAGTGTGATATTAGTGTATCGTGTTCCCCCACCCTCATTACCTTGGCTGCCTCTTAGCATGATTTCATTCCTTGCTTGTGAAGGGTAAGGGTCCAGGCATGTTGGATCTGTAATTAGTGCAAAGAAAAGCTTCACAAGGGGTATCTAGGGCTTCAGCCAAATAAAGTCAGAGAGGTGGAGCAACTGCCCAGGGAAATTAAAGAAAGTCACTGTCACCACTCCTTTAACTAGCTGATGGCATCTCACTAATCACCCACAGTGAGGTTCATTATCTGGTCCACCCCGCTGAAGGGCAGAGCCAGTCTGTCAGATCAATAAATCTTAGGGCAGTGGAGAGCCCTTTAAAGGTAACAGGCTTGAAAGACATGCCTGGAGTGGGAGAGCTGGCCAACTTAAATCGGTTCTGAAACTGTTGTGTTTAGTCCTGAAGTATATTAGATGAAAATAGGAAAGGAAAAAAATTTTCTGCATGTTACGTGCAGGGTGCCTGTATAGAGGAGACAGTTAAAAGTAGCTTTTTTTTTTTAGCCTAAGAGATTTGTGTCCATCTTTTAGATCCTTGTTTCTAAACAATTATGTTAATAATTGCGCCTGGAGAGATATGCAGGTTATGTGGGACAGAAAGTCACTGTGAGCACCCGGTGGAGGAAAGGATGCTCATTCAATGAGATCTATGATTTTCTTACCAGGTTGTTGCTATTTGTCCTAATTCCTGTGCTAGTAGCTTGCTTCCTTCCATCCTCCCTTTGTTTTTTCTTTTCTTTCCAGTTTGAGCTAAAGTGTTCTGAAAAAGAACCAATTCTTTCGTCCCAGGGAATCCCTCAGAACCTGCTTTGATCTAAGAATTCTCTGCTTCTGGGTGTCCTTGGTTAGTGCAATAAGACAAAGAATAATGGGCGCCCTAACTTCAAGTTCCCCATATTTTATTATTTATTTTCTGTGCTAAAGTATAGGAATATCTGCTTTGTGCCAAGCTAGGGGCTATCAAAATGCAAAAATCAAACTGGCTCATTCTTGAGGACTTCAGTGTGAGAATCAGGTTCACCACTTTCTTGCTTAGGCCTTTGACTGTGTGCTTCCTGTGGCCCTCCCTCAGTGATGTATTTGGCATGCTTACAGTCACCCCACCTGCCCCTTTACAAGCCTAAGGAGGACAAGTCAACCTTCCTGTTCTTGTACTCAGGTGAAATACTGCCTCATTGTACAGCCATCGAAGGTTAGCTAATGACCCTTATTTGGAGTGAGTTTCCACATGAAGAGCCCCGATCATCTTGTACCTCTCATCCCTGCCTCAGTTTCATAGAAAAGGCAAAGCAGAATCTTCACTAGATGACTGTGATGTACGTGTAAGTCCCTAAGCCTGGCAAATTGATTGAGTGTGTCAGAAAGTGCAGGTAAATGTACCCATTTAAAAAAATCTCATGTGGCTAGTGCCCAGCTCAAAATTATTCTACACACTTGATTGCCACCCAGAGTCCATTTAATTTGTGAGGAAGAATGCCAGGGGTGGAGGAATGCAGTGGAGGAGTACAATGAGGGGAATCCTTGGCATTGGTGAAGTACAAGCTTAGAGTAGGGGGTATATCAGTCTGAGTGCTCCTGGCCCCAACTGACAATGGAACAATAAGACCAAAAACAGACATAAGCTTACTGCTGTGCCGTACATTTTTTTTGACTAGTTATGATTTACTCGACTTACTTTTTATTTAACTTTATTGAGATATAATTAATATATAATAAAATATATTTATATAACCACTACCACCACCACCACCACAAAGAAAAAACAGACTGGTAAGATTTTATTGGAATTGCATTAACTTTATTGATCAACTTGGGGGAGAATTGACACTAATAATATTTTTTCAAGTTCATGATTGTAATCTGTTTATTTAGACCTTTTAACTTTTCTCATTAATTTTTTTATACTTTGATTTTATCTTTTTAATTAAATGTATTGGGGTGACATTGGTTGATAAGATTACACGGGTGTCAAGTGCACGTTTCTATCACACACAATCTGCATAGTGCATGGTGTGCCCGGCACCCAAAGTCATACCATCTTCCGTCACCATGTTTGGCCCCACCATAAAGGACTCACATGACTCAACACCAAGCAAACAATCCAGTTAAAAATGGGCAGAGGACCTGATCACACACCTCTCCCAAGAAGACATATAAATGGTGAAGAGATGGCAAGAGATGATATGAAAAGATGGTAACCACCATACTGTTGTCTGAATTTCAGTTTTATACCCCACCATGTGAGTGAAATCACACAGTGCTTAGCTTTTTCTGAGTGACTTATTTCACTTAGCATAATATTCTCTAGGTCCGTCCATGTTGTCACAAATGGTAGCATTTCACCTTTTCTTATGGCCAAATAGTAGTCCATTGTATACACATACCACATCTTCTTTATCCAGTCATCCATCGAAGGACACTTTGGTTGTTTCCATGTCTTGGCCTCCGTGAATAATGATGCAGTGAACATGGGGGTGCATATATCTTTGTGAATAAATGTTTTAAAATTTGGGGGGTAGATACCCAGAAGAGGGGTTGCTGGACCATGTGGTAACCCTGTTCTGAATTTGTTGAGGAATTGCCATACTGTTTTCCACAATGGCTGTACAAGTTCACCACCAGCAGTGAATGAGGGTTCCTTTTTCTCCAAAACCTCTCCAACACTTGTTATTACCCATCTTGTTGATAATAGACACTCTAACAGGTGTGAAGTGATATCTTATTGTAGTTTTTTAAAATTAAAAAAATTTTATTGTGTTTTTTCCATTACCATTTAGTCCCCTTATACCCCTGCCCCTCTGCAGTCACCACACCGTTGTCCATGTCCATGAGTCCTTTTTCCTTTCTGCTCCTCCCTCCACCCCTCACCTCACCACCCCTTAGCTGTCATCCTGCTCTCTATCTCTAAGTCTGCTGATTTGCATTTCCCTAGTAGATAGTAAAATTGAGCATCTTTTCACATCTTTTTACCATTTGTATGTCTTCTTGGGAGAAGAGTGTGAGGAGGTTCTCTGCCCTTTTTTAATAGGATTGTTTGTTTGTTTGTTTGTTTGGTGTTGAGTTGTATGAGTTCTTTATATATTGGGTTGGCCAAAAAGTCCATTTAGTTTTTTCCATAAAATAAAAGTTACAGTTTTCATTTTCACCGATGGCTCTATTGATTTAGATATTTTGAGTATGTCGGCTATCTCCTGCTCTTGGCTTCTAGGGCAGGGGTACTCAACCCCTGGGCCACGGATCAGTATCCCTCCATCTGTGGCCTGCTAGGAACTGGGCCGTACAGCAGGAAGTGAGCAATGGATGGGCGAGCAAACGAAGCTTCATCTGTATTTACAGCTGCTCCCTGTTACTTGCATTACTGCCTGAGCTCCACCTCCTGTCAGATCAGTGTGGGGTTAGATTCTCACAGGAGTACAATCCCTACTGTGAACTCAACATACAAGGGATCTAGTTTGTACGCTCCTTATGAGAATCTAATGCCTGATGATCTGAGGCAGGGCTGAGGCGGTGATGCCAGTGCTAGGGAGCGGCTGCAAATACAGATTACCATGAGCAGAGAGACCATGATAAATGAATTGCTTGCAGACTCATATCATAACCCTATCAGTGAGTGGCAAGTGACAATTAAGCTGCCTCTGGTGGCAGGCTTTATAGTAGCAAGTGAGTTGATGCACTTCAGTTATGCAGCTGCATCTCATGGCAGGTTTTAAGTCAGAATCCAACATTTATTTTAGTCTACGCGTGGCCCACCCATTATTTTATTTACCACTTCCGTCTTTGCCTCTTTCCTGCACTGTGCACTTGTCTCAGTCACAGTTTCGGTAAGCCCACATGCTGCCCCTAGTATGTGGTTAGTTGTATAATTATTTCATTATATATTACAATGTAATAATAATAGAAATAAAATATACAATAAATATAATACACTTGAATCATCTCAAAACTATCCCCGACCCCGATCTGTGGAAAAACTGTCTTCCATGAACGTGCTCCCTGGTGCTAAAAAGGTCAGGGACCACTGTTCTAGTTGGTAGAGGCCAGGGCTGCTACTAAACATCTTCCAATGCATAACACAGCAAATAATTATTTGGCCAAAATGTTAGTAGTACCAAAAAACTTTGCAAACCACTTTTCACATGTTCAGTCAGTCACAGCACCTTCTCCATACACTGCATAAATCTTTTTTTGTGTTTCAGTTGTGTTTTTACCTTTCTTGAAATAATAAAGCATAATATACCAGAAATATTGCCTATCTTCTTCTATCTTCAATATTAAAATGCCTACACAAAAGTTCACCAATTTTGGTAAGTTTTTTTAAAGATTTTATTTATTTATTTTTAGAGAGAGGGGAAGGGAGGGAGAAAGAGAGGGAAACATCAATGTGTGGTGGCATCTCGTGCGCCCCCGCTGGAGACCTGGCCCACCACCCAGACATGTTCCCTGACAGGGAATTGAACTGGTGACCCTTGATTCACAGGCTGGCACTCAAGTCTCCTGAGCCACACTAGCCAGAGTGATGATGTTTGTTTTTTTTTAGTGCACGCTGATATGACAGCTGTCACATACAATCTAATAAATTATTTTGAATGAAGTTAAAGATAACTAAGCACTCTTAGAGCCATGGTACAAAAAAAAGCTACACAAACTTTTTGGCCAGCCCAATATTTTGGATATTAACTCCTTGTTGGAGCTGTTGTTTGCAAGTATCTTCTCCCAATTGGTTGGTTGCCTTTCTGTTTTGTTGGTGGTTTATTTTGCTGTGCAAACACTTTTTAGTTTAATATTGTTCCATTCATTTATTTTTGCCTTTACTTTGCTTGCCTTTGGGGTCAAGTTCATAAAGTCTTCTCTAAGACCAAGGTCTGTAAGTTTAGTACCTGTGATTTCTTCTATGTACTTTATTGTTTCAGTGCTTACATTGAGGTCTTTGATCCATTTTGAGTTAATTTTTGTACATGGTAACAAACTAGTCTGGTTTCATTCTTTTGCATGAGGTTTTCCAATTTTCCCAGCACCATTTATTGAAGAGGCTTTCTTTTCTCCATTGTTATGTTTTTTACTTCTTTGTCAAAAATTATTTACACATAGCCCTGGCTGGTGTGGCCCAGTGGATTGAGTGCCAGCCTGCAAACAAAAGGGTCACTGGTTTGATTCCTAGTCAGGGCACATGCCTGGGTTGCAGGGCTAGGTCCCCAGTAGGGGGCATGCAAGAGGCAACCACACATTGAAGTTTCCCTCCCTCTCCTTCTTCCTCCTTTTTCCTCTCTAAAAATAAATAAATAAATAAAATCTTTTAAAAAAATTATTTGCACATATACATGTGGTTTTATTTCTGGACTCTCAATTCTGTTTCATTGGCCTTTGTGTCTGTTCTTCTGCCTATACAATGCTGATTTGATTATTATTGCTCTGCAGTGTAATTTGAAGTCAGGTATCTTAATGTTTTATAGTTTTTTTAGCATATTGTCTTTCACCTGTTTTGTTCCACCCCTAAATATTTCATTTTTGTATTACATAAATGGGGTTTTTTTAGATTTTATTTTTTATTTTTATTATTTATTTATTTTTAAAGACTTTACTTATTTTTAGAGAGAGGGGAAGGGAAGGAGAAAGAGAGGAAGAGAAACATCAACATGTGGTTGCCTCCCATGTGCCCCCACCCAGGGACCTGGCCCACAGCCCAGGCATGTGCCCTGACTGGGAGTCGAATCAGCGACCCTGAGGTTTGCAGGTCGGCACTCAATCCACTGAGCCACACCAGCCAGGGTTATTTTTTTATTTTTAGAGAGAGAGAGGAAAGGAGGGAGAGAAAGAGGGAGAGAAACATCGATGTACAGGAGAAACAATGACCTGTTACCTCTCATACATTCCCAACTGGGGACCTGGCCCACAACCCAGGCATGTGCCCTGACCAGTAAACCAACAACTTTTTGGTTTGCAGACCAGCACTCAATCCACTGAGCCACACCAGCAAGGACTATAAATGGTATTTTAAAATTTTAATTTCCAGTGGTTTTTCACTAGCATACAGAAATATAATTATTTTTAAATTGACCTTTTTCCATGCAACTTTAATAAATTTATTCTTTATGGAGAGTCTTTAGAATTATCTTTGCTCACAACCATATTACATACAAATAAATTCAGTTTTACTGCTTTTTTTAAAATCTGTAAGCCTTTGATTTTTTTTTTTAATGCTCACCCATGGACATGCTATTGGTTTTAGAAAGAGGGGAAGGAGGGAGGGAGCAAGAGAGAGAAACTGATCAGTTGCCTTTCATATGCACCCTAACTGGACCCACAACCTAAGGGGCAGGGTACTACCTCAGCCACACCAGCCAGGGCTGTAAGCATTTGGTTTCTTTTTCTTTTCTTATTACGCTGGCTAGGACCTCCAGTACAGTACCAAAATGGTTAAGAGTAAATATCTTGCCAGATCTTCAGGAGAAAACATTTGGCCTCTCATCATTAAGTGTGTTAGCTGTAAGTTTTCATAGATTCCCTTTATGAGGTTGAGGAACTTCCTTTCTGTTCCAAGTTTGCTGAGAGTTTTTATTATAAATGGATGTTTAATTTTGTCAGTGCTTTTTCTGCGTATATTGAGACAATCATATGGATTTTTGCTTTTATTTTGTTACTGTGGTGACTTAATTTTAAATATTAATCCAACCATACATTCCTGGGATAAACCCCTCTTGACTATGATTCAGTATTTAGTTTATATAGTACAGAATTTGAGCTGCTAATATTTTGTTGATTATTTTTGTGTCACTGTTTGTGAGGGATGTTGGTTCACAGTTTAGTTTCCTTGCAATGTCTTTGTCCGGTTTGGGTAGTAGAGTTATTCTGCTCTATAAAATGAGTTGGGTGGGTATTCCTTCCTTCATTTAAAAAAATAATAAGTTTGTGAAGGATTGGTATTAGTTCTCAGTTAATGATTAATAGAATTCACCAGTGAAGGAATCTGGACCTAGAGTTTCCATTGTGAGAAGAATTTTTTACCTAACATTTTATTATGAGAAATTTTAAACATACAGTAAAGTTGAAAAATTATATGTCAATACCAATATAACCACCACTTAGATTCTGTCATTTACATTTTACTATACTTTACCACATAATTTGACTCATAAAATGGATCTTAATCCATGTTATTTTTATGTATTTCACAATAAATTACATTTATTACTATAGTTCTTTGGGCAGTATTTTAATTATTAATTTAATTTCTTCAATAGATTTAGGGATAATCAGATTTTCTACTTGTTCTTTTTCTAAATCAGTAATCATTTTATTTTATTCAAGTACAGTTTGGATTCAGTATTATTTCATACTAGTTTCAGGTGTACAGCATAGCAGTTAGACAATCATATACTTTACAGAATGTTCCCCCAGTATTTGTAGTACCCACCTGGCACCATACATAGTTATTACAATATTATTGACTGTATTCCCTGTGCTGTACTTTACATCCCCATAACTGTTTTGTAATGACCAATTTGTACTTCTTAATCCCTTCAGTCTTTTTTGCCCCATGTCCTATTCTGTATCCCCTGTGACTGCCATCAGTCTGTCTTTGTATTTATGAGTCTATTTCAATTGTGTTTGTTTATTTTGTTCTTTGGATTCCACATATAAGTGAAATCACATGGTATTTGTCTTTCTCTTGACTTATTTCACTTAGCATAATACCCTTTAGATCCATCCATGTTTTGACTACTGTATAGCCTTGTATAGTTTGATATCAGGTAGCATGATACCTCCAACTTCGTTTTTCTTTCTCAGGATTGCTGGAACTATTCAGCACCTTTTGCAGTTTTGTATAAGTGTTTTGATTATTCTAGTTCTGTGAAATACAGCATTGGCATTTTAATGGGAATTGTGTCGACTCTACAGGTTGCTTTGGGTAGTATGGACACTCTTGTGATGCTTGTTCTTCCTGTCCATGAGCACGGTATGTGCTTCCATTTACTTGGATCTTCTTCAGTGTCTTATAATTTTCCGAGTACAGGCCTTTTACTTCTGTGGTCAGATTTATTCCTAAGTATATTTTTAATGTAATTGTAAATGGAATTGTTTTCTTAGTTTCCCTCTCTGATAGTTTATTATTGGTGTACAAAAATGCAACCAATTTATGAATATTTATTTTGTATCTTGCTACTTGACTGAATTTATCAATTCTAGTAGTTTTTGTGGAATCTTTAGGGTTCTTTATATACAGTATTATGTCATCTGCAAACAATGACAGTTTTACTTCTTCCTTTCCAATTTGGATGCCTTTTATTTCCTCTTCTCATCTGATTGCCATGGCTAGTACTTCCAGGTTTTCTAGTTGTTCTTGAGCATTAAACTGTAGTTTGTGTCTTTGAGGAAGTTCATTCATAGAAGTTGTTGAATTCATTGGCATAAGTCACACATAATACTCTCTCTTATTCCTTTAAATGCCTGTAGGATTTATCATTCACAATATAGGTAATGTGTGTGTTTTCTATTTTGTTTCTAATCAATCTGGCCAGAGGTTTATTAATTTTATTAATCTTTTCAAAGAATCAGCTTTTCATTTCATTATTTTTCTTTTGTTTTTGTTTCTATTTTATTGATTTATATAGTTATCTTTGTTACTTCCTGTCTGCTTTGTTTTAATTTGCTCTTTTTTCTCTTTTTTTTTTTTTAGATGGGAACTTAGTTCATTGATTTTAACTCTTATTTGCTAATATAAAAATTTAGAGCTATAAAATTTCCATGTTAACAATATCCTACAAATTTTGATATGCTCTGTTTTCATTTTCATTCAGTTCAGAAATATTTCCTCATTTATTCAGAAGTGTGTTGTTCTGTTTTCATTATTTGGGGATTTTCCAGATAAATTTTTGTTACTAATTTTTTTTAAGATTTTATTTATTTGTTTTTAGAGAGGGGGAAGGGAGGGAGAAAGAGAGGGAGAGAAACATCAGTGTGTGGTTGCTTCTAGAGCGCTCTCTACCAAAGACCTGGCCCACAACCCAGGCACGTGCCCTGACTGGGAATTGAACTGGCGACCCTTTGGTTTGTAGTTCACACTCAGTCCACTGTGCCACACCAGCCAGGGCTGTTACTAATTTCTTATTTAATTTCCCGGTAGCTTGAAAATATACTCCATGTGATTTCAGGGTTTGTTTTTTTTTTAATTGAGATTTGTTTTATGGTCCAGCATATAGTCTGTCTTGCTGAATGTTCTATATGCATTTCAAAAGAATATATATTCTGTTGTTGAGTAGAATTTTCTGTATATTTGCCTTTAGATCAAGTTGGCTGGTAATGTTTAAATCTTCTGTATATACTGATTTTCTGACTACTTGTTCTGTCAGTTACTGAGAGAAGTATTGAAACCTACAACTGTAATAGACTTTACTATTTCTTCTTTCAGTTTTGTCACTTTTGGTTCATTCAGGATTTTAAAGCTGTGTTATTAGGTGTACATACATGTAGAATTGTGTTATTAACAAACTGGCCCCTTTATCATTATAAAATTTCATTCTTTATTCCTGATAATATTCCTTGTTTTGAAGTTTCCTTTGTCAGATATTAAAAAAAAAACTTACCTTCTTTCAGTTAGTGTTTATATAACATTTTATCTCTTTTTATTTTCAACAAATCTGTCTTTATATTTTACATAGATTTCTTTTTGACCGTCCACAGTTGAGTTGTGATTTAATATCCAGTTTAACAATCTCTGCCTATTAATTAGAGTGTTACATTTTAATTTATCAGTATGACTGAGTTAAAATCTGCCATCTTGCTTTTTTTTTTTATTTCTTCCATCTGTTCTTCATTCATTTTTTTTCCTTCTTTAGGATTAACTGAGTGTTTTTAGCACTTCATTTTATGTTCACTGTTGACTTTTTAGTTATACCTCTTCCATTTTTTTAGTGTTTGCTCTAGGGCTTACAATATGCACCTTTAAATTGATCACAGTGTACCTTTGAGATAATGTTCTATGGCTTCATATAACATGTAATCACCTTGCAATAGTTTCTTTCCATTTGCCCCCTCCTGTCCTTTGTTCTAGTGTTGTCATACAGTTTTCCGCAAGTTTTGTTGTAAGTTTCACAGTACGTTGTTCTTTTTTGCTTTAAAGAATCCATTATCTTCTTTCCTCAGTTATACTTTTGTAAAACTGCCTGGCAATGGCTATCCCACACTGATGTCCCACACTTGTGCCTGAAAAATTGCTTAGTCTCAGATCTCTGTTGGACTGAATTCCAGCAGAATAAGAATTAGGAGACAACTAAGTGAAAGGATGTGACCTGACAGCAAACTTGTGTTCATTACCTTCTTCTCAGTTTGGCCTGACATCTACAGTATAACCTATATGGGGAGAGTATTTAAGTCTGTCACCAGCCCACTCCCAGTCCAGGCAACATGTGTGCCTCTCTGCCAGGCTGCCAAATGATGCCTAGGTTGCAGGTTCGGTCCTTGGTCAAGGCACAAACAAGAGGCAACTGATAAGTGCTGCTCATATCAATATTTCTTTCCCTCTCTTTCTCCCTCCCCTCCCCCTCTCTAAAAATATAAAATAAAATTAAAAAATCCTAATGTCTCTAGTCTTAAGTGTGATTATCGCCTCATTGAGGACACAGTACCAGGACTGAAGGGAGGGAAGGAGTGCTGAGCACAAAGTAGGCTTTCAGTAATGGTCAATGGCAAGTGGTACTGCCAGAGAGGAGAAGGTGGTCCAGGTAGCTGCAGGCAGTTTTTATGGTAAGTGCAGACTGAGGTCTCCCTCTCCTTGTCCGTGGAGGACAACAGAAATCAGATACACCTTTTCTTGGCCAGGAAGACTAAAACCTTTTTCCTTCTACTACTTGGTGAACTTCCTGAAACTCAAAGAAAGATAACTTTTCCCCTAAAAATGAGAATGACCTACTTAGGGCATTAGGGCTGGAATGCTCTATAATTTTAGCAAGAGACTGAACAGAAATTGGAGCTCTGATCTTTCATTTTCTCTGAAAGGACCTAATCTAGTCTCCCACTGACCTCTACTTTCCCCAAACAAGACCTTCCCCAGCACTGGTTATGGGTTTTCCAATGAGAAGCAGTCCTCTTTTCTCCCAGAAGCAATAAAAGTTTATCCCTAACCTTGTAATTTCACCAGTCTAAGGACAGGCTCTCAGTGTTGTTATTACAACTAAGTGACTTCACTTAGTAATCAGGTGTCGGATTGCTTGGAAGGGAAGTTCTGGTGAGACTGAAGCAAAAAGCCAATTCTTCTTCCTCCCTAATCCCTACTTATTCTTCCAAATTCAGGACCAGTCAAAGCTGAACAAGGAGCACTGCCAAGATGTCTCTGAGTAAAGACCTTGGTGCATCACTATGGGTCTTGGTTGTGCCTGGACCCTGAAAAAGAATTTCAACCAATAGCTAGTAATTTTCAAGATAACATCGTTGAGGCCGAGGCTCTAGAGTCAGCCTGCCTGGACTCATATCCTAGCTCCACCACGCATTCACTAGCAGGTTGGAGCTCGGTGAGCCTCAGTTTACGCATCTGTAAAATGGGGGTGATAGTACTAATGTTTACCATACAGGTCTGGTAGTGAGGATTAAATAAGGTAATGTATATAAAGTGCCAAGCATATTGCTTGACACACGGAAAGTGCTTGATAACCTTAGCTGTTATTATTATCCCTTTCATTTTAATATGTCTCCATGAATAGCTGCTTTTAGGACCTGAAATTCCAACAGCTGTTATAAATAAGTAGATGCCGCCCTCCCTGAATTTCTGGAAGAGACCTGTCCGCTACAGGTCAGGTCAGGTAGTGAATCCGCTACAGGATTCACTGTGGAGGAAAGAACACTCCGTGTTGAGGTTTATACATTAGCAGGTGTAGACCGGCAGAATGGCAGGCCCTCTTCTGGAGAAACAAGCATGCCGCTACTATTGGTTTCCTCACTGAAACTGTGTCACAGCTTGTTCTCAGGGCTAGGAAGAAAGAGACCCAGTGTTACATTATAGATTTTCCACAAGGCCTCACAGAGTCCTAAGAAACAGTAAACATCCAACATGCTTGTGAACTAATTTAGTAACACTCAGGCCAACCAAAAAGGAAAGGAATCTCTCACCAAGGTCACACAGTAAGATTAGAGTTAGGCCATTACCGTACACCCAGCACTGTTCTCAGCACTCTGATAGATTACCAAAGCCCTCAGAGCCCAGTTCTGCCTTTAAGGAGCTAACAAGCAAAATGGGGAATCAGGATAAACCACCATGAAGCGCATACCCACAGATGTAAGCATATAACAGGGTTGAGCCAGAAACACTAGGTTGGTTTGGAGTCAGCTGCAAAACCAGTACATGGGCAGCCAGGTTGAAACTGCGTCGCACCTTTTAAGACAGGGAAAAGGAACAAATTCAAGGTCTCTTCTGTTTTATCTACCACCTCCTCCACTTGCCCTTACCGCGTCAGCTCATTCTGAGGGTAGAGGCCCCCATCAGCGAGCAGGCCCCTGAACAGAAGCTGTAGGGAGGGCCATTCCCTCTGACAGGTCTCTGGCTCTGGTGCTGACAGTTCGGGCTCCGTTGGGGCCTGCCACCGCAAGGGCAGGCTGTTCAGGCTCAGCCCTGGTGCTGAAAATAAATCCTACAGAAAGGATGAGTAAAAGGTTGAAAGGATAGGAAAGAATGTCACTTTATTCCCCAAATACACAGTTCACAGTTTCAGTTTCTTAAAAACCAGGTTTGATCCATTCTGCAATCCCCTTGTTAAGGTGTGTTCAAGCTGAGAAGAAGGTAATGAACGGAAGCTTGCTGTCAGGTCACATCCTTTTACTTAGTTGTCCCCTAGTTCTCATTCTGCTGGAAATTCAGTCCAACGGAGATTTGAGACTAAGCAGTTTTTCAGGCACAAGGCAAAGCCCTCTGCCACCAGGGTGGGATAGCCAGTGCTGGGAACTTTTCCAACTTGCCTCTTCTCCTTTGCTGCTATCTTCAGAGTAGAAGTCACTTCCCATTTTGAAGCCTCTGTTAAAACACGTGGGGCACAGGCCATGGAACAGTCTGTGGGGAATGTCTCTTGTGAGTGCTACGGGGAAGGCGCGTGTCTGGCACCTCTTCAGCAATTCTGAACTAACTTCATGCACTGGTATCTCTGTCCTTCCGGGTCCTGGTGTGGCCAAGAGCCTCAGAACTTGCATGATGCAAGGCTGGCCTCTGTGGGCATCTCCGCTCAGTGTTTCTTTAGTATAATCTGCGTCCCTTTGCACTTCCAAGATTGGTAGGGCTGGCAGTGGGTGCTGGGTGTTCTCTGACTTCTGGCTGATGCATTGCCAGTTTACTCAGGACAGTGGGGTCATTATGGGAAGCCTGCTTTCATATTGATTGAGGTTTTCTCCTCACCAGAATCTACCACCGCCTAAATGAAGGTGTGCAAGGCCCTAGCTCCAGGCTTATGGTTAAAACTATCTGTGGATAAACAGAACTACCAAATGCCCATTGTCACCAGAAAGAAGCTTTTATCATAAAATTAGTAACCACTTACTGACTTCATTGTGTGCCAGACACTGGACAGTCATTTCATTCCATCTTCACATCAGCCTTAGCAGGTAGATAGTGTCATCCCCAGTGTACAGATGAGGAAACTGAGACTCAGAGAGATTAAGTAATGTGAATCATTTTACATAGCTAATTAGTGGTTGATGGGACCAAATTCAGGTCTTTCTGACCTCAAGGCCAATGTCAGGCCCTTCCCCTCAGGAGACCTCAGGGGAGGGATTTAGGTCCCCCTCCCACCAGTTAGTTCTTCCCTAAACTGAGGCAATTTGTCTTCCAGTTAAATCCAGATGTTTGAACGATCATTTGTGCACACAGGATCTTTGAGATGGTTTGGAATGGGCTGTGCAGGAGGTTTGGAGTCCCAAGACTGGATTCCCAAGAGCCGCTGAGCCATTGGGATGATAATGTTTCCAACAATTGTACGTTACTTTCGGGAACTCAAAACTTTTATTCCCATGTCATTTTAGGAAGGTGAGTTTAAGTTCTACTTCATAGAGAGAAAGGCTAAGGCTCAGAGAGGTTAGGTGAATTCTCTGAGATCCCACAGTGAGAGTGGGACTCCCTGTTCTGTCCTGTCAGGCCCCTTGCTACGTTCCTGTCTGCTGAGGGTTGAGGAGGCAGAGGGCCAGTACGGACTCCTTAGAGGGCATGTGACCTGTAGTCAGGTGACTGACTGACTTTGGAGCTACTAGGAGCTGAGGTGGTGGGCTTGTTTCTAGGAAGCCCACAAGCCCAACAGCTGATGAAAGAAGGTAGGTTTGTACTTGGAAGATAGACTGTTACCTGATGGATTAGGGAGGAGTCTCTTCCTGGCGAGGGCCAGGAAGCCAGAGGCTGAGGTTGAAAATTGGGGTAAAACCTAAGGTTGTTAGGCACAAGGGCCTTGGGAGGATGCCCGCTGACTAAGTGCTACTCTTGCCACATCCCAGGCCAGTAGTGAGTGTGGGGCCCAAATGGGAGGCGTTTCATAAAGCCCGAAGCTACAAAGAGCAAAGTCCCAAACTAGGAAAGTACCCCTGGTGTCCAAAGTCCCAAATGGGCTAGAGCCCACACCGAGGCTTGGAATGTCGTCTTCTTTTAGGAATTTAAGAGAAGTGATGAGGCAGGAAGTAGCAGAGGCTGGGGGAACTGAAAGGCAACTCTCCCCTGGGCAAAAGAGGGCAAAAGGAAGTAAGGTCTGACACGGGAGAGCTGAGATCATGCTCCAAGTCCAGCAAGCCCCCTGGTTTTCTTCCAAGGAGCTGGTAGCTCAGGGCCCTTCTTTGCTTTCACCTCCCTGCAAGAAACTGAGCTAAGCTGTTCTGGCAAAAGCCAGCTTTACTGGGAAAGGACAAGTCCCTGTTCTGAGAGAGATCTTGGAATTCCCACTCTGCCCTGGCATGAAGAGAAAGCCCAGGCGATCGAGTCAGCCTGGCCTGAGGCCCTCGGCCCTTGGCCCTTGGGATGTAGCATCTCTTGACACTGCACATTCTTCTCAGAAATTGGCTTTAGCATAGTATTTGTCTTTTGGCACCTGACACCCCTCAGGGAGGGCTGAGCCCAAGCTGCTGGGCTGTAGGTATTGCTGAGGCTGCCCATCGTTCAGAGTTCGAGAAGGTGTGCATGATTCTACTGCACCTGATGTCTGAGGGCCGCTTCCATCTTGGAGGATTTGTGCCTTTTTCTGGGCTCGAGCCACTTGCTTCTGAGCCAAGGCTGTGGCTATGGCTATTCCAGCCATGAACACAGCCCAGGTGCATGAGAGGGCTGGAGCACTTTGTGGGTGACTGCCATTGCTGGGTGCTGGGCCTCCTGCTGATGGAGCTTTCAAATGGCATTAGAAGCGAAGGAGCCAGCCTATACTGGGGTCTTTGAGTACATAACAGGCAAAGTCTCCTTGAGGAGCTCGGTGTCTGGAGGTAATGAGCCCAGAGCCTGGGCCAGTAGTACCTTTGCCCTAGTTGTCCTTTCCCCCCAGACTCGGGACACAGCCTTCCCTGTGTCCTCCATCCATGCTCTCTCCTCAGGAATTCTTGGCAGGCAGAAGTGTTTGCTACCAAGTGAAGTCTGCCCTGGCACAAGACCGAATTGGTGAGAATAGCCCAGAGGCACCTTTGAGCCCCGCAGGAGTTCACCCTCTGACCAGTTCTGACTCTGGCTGACCCCTTCATGCCCATCTGCCGTTAGAGCTCAGCCTCCCTCATTACTCACTCGTTCTCCTAAGCTTCCCGCCAAGCTGGGAGATCTCCATGACACCGCAGACGTCCCTCCCAGGTTCCATCAGGTTGCAAAACAGCTGTCCCCCAGATTACCCCAGTCAGAGTCATTCCATCTCCTGGTCCCTCCTTTCTGCCCAGCTCATTTCTTCTAACTTGATGTAGTTAGTGCCTCTCTTCCCAGTTCTCCTTGCCTTTGATTCACCGTCTTATAAACTAAAGTCACATGAAGACCAGCTACAGTAGCTCCTTCCTTTTAGAATCACAGAGATCCCAGCTCCTGGAGTTGGTGGAGGTCTGAATCCCCACCACAGAAAATCAGAGAGAGGCACGGTGCGGGAGAGACCCCCTCATTGGAAGAAAAAATGGTGTTATCTCTAGCTTAGTCTCAAAAGTGTCCCCTATACCCGAAGGCTGGTATACCCAAAAGATTGATCCAGGCAATGGATAGGAAAACTGAGTTGGCATTGAGAGATGAAAACAAGTGGCAGATGGTGCTGAGGAACATCCCAGGAATGAGGAAATGTGGCTCCCAAAAAGGGGGAAGGAAGGAGAGCCTGGCAAGGGTCTTACTGAGCAACTGTGCTAAGCTGGCCAGAGAAGCTGAGAACACATTAATGATATGGGGATGTCGGTGAACTCAGACACTCAATACTCTGTGACCTTTTCTCGTGCTCTTACCACACCCAGAGTTACAGCCTCAGTGGCTGGGTAGGACTAGGCAGGAAGAGTGGGGTGTGGAAGAGATTAGAACATAATCCTGGAACCCTGAGGAACCTCACCCTGTGGCCAGAGTTTTTGGGGGGAGGGAAAGGGTGATAAGTAGTGAGCAAGGCCTCCTGTGGGTATTGTCCCAGGCTAAATTCAGTGAGGTAGGGCAGCCGGAGGGGCATGCATGGGGTCAAGTGACCTAGGGTTTGCCTGGACTAAGCCCTGCTGGCCTTTGACCTCCCCCAGGTGCTGGAGGTAGTGCGAGCCAACTATGACACACTCACACTGAAGCTGCAGGACGGCCTGGACCAGTATGAGCGCTACTCAGAGCAGCACAAGGAAGCAGCCTTCTTCAAAGAGCTGGTGAGTCTGCCCGTCTCCATCTCTACCTGTGTCTTTCAAGGGCCCTTTCCCAGCCACTGGGTTCTGCTGTGCAGGTGGGCATCTGGGGAGCAACTGCAGTTTGCCAAAGGCTGAAGTAAGACTTGAGGAGTCCGCTGGGATTGGGTGTGCAGCTTCTCTCCCAAAGCAGACCTGGACCAGGCAGTGAGAGAAGATACTCCCCAGGGGACTGAGGCCAGGCTAAGGAGGTGTGAGAAGCCTGAGGCAGCCATGGAGACAGCCCTTGCACTGTTCCAGCTGGGCCTGGGGTTTGACGGTGCTCCCAGTGGCAGCTCTGGCCCACTACTGTGTATCCTGTCCTCAGAGAAACTAAGGAGAGTAATTGATTCTTCTCCTTATGCCCTCACTTCCTAAATCCCTAGCTGGTCCTGGTCCTAGTACCGCCCTCCCCCCTCCCACATCTAGTTCTCCAGTCTTTGCTCCCTGTCCCCACTCCCACTTTCCAGTCACTCAGCTTCCTGCAGCCCCCACCCTTGGCCACCTGGAGCCAGTGAGCATTTGCTCTGCCTCCTACTCCGCCTCCCAGTCAGCCTCTCTGCGCAGAGCTGGACTCTCCCTGTGGTTGGTCCTTCTGCGCTTTGCTCGCTCTCAGAAGCAGCTCAGCCTCCCTGAAGTCCTGCCACTTCACCTGCCTGGTTGCACGTAAACATCCAGGACACACAGACCTCTTTACCTACTTCCTGTGCCCTCCGACCTCCCACCACTGGGCCAGAGATTATGCCAGCCCAGCTTTCACTACTCTGTGCCCAGTCCAAGATGGAGTGTGGGGTCCTAGCTCATCGTGTGCTGAACACGGCCCAGCTCTGACTCTGACACGCCATTCCTGGGATTTGGGACTTCCCAAGGGTGAGGAAGACATACTCCGGGGTGAGTTAGTTGGGAAAGGGAAAGCCATTAGTGTAAGGAGATAGAGTATTTGTATGGGTTTGTTAGCAAGTCTTTAGGGTGATGGGCAATTACTGAGGGCCAAGATTTAACAAAGAGGAAGTTCCTGGGAGGCAAAGGGGGTTGTGGAGCAGAGGGCTAGAGGAGCTCCGTCTCAAGGCTCCATGAGGCTAGCTGCTACCTCCCTCGGTTCTCCTTTTATCTGTGCCTCTGGCATAGGGGACGAAGAGGTCTGGTTGCGTTGGAGAGCTAACGCGCTGGAGCTGCTGCCTATCCACCATCTGCCCTTTCCTCTGCCCCCAGCTGGCCGACTCCATTGCGTTCACCATGGCAAAGCAGAAACTGAAGGAAAGCTCCCTGGGCTTTGGGATCCCAGCACGGATGCGCATTCTTTTTTTCCTTCCTCCTCACCCCCTTTTCTCTCCTACAACATTCACATCCGTTTCTCGTGAGCAAGTCTCCTTGGATTCCTCTCAGAGTGCACTCGGAGTAACAGGCTTGGCTCTCTGACCCTTTCTCCCCAGGTCTTTTTCCCTGCTGTCCCAGGCACCACTTTCTGCAAGGTTCTGGGTTGTGGGCAGAAAGCATGTGAGGTGAGCAGGAGGGACACGGCTCCTCTAAAGTGGGAGGCGTGTTTGTGGTATGGAAAGAGTGCTGCACTAAGAGTTGAGAAACCTGGGTCCTGCCCCAGGCCTGGGGCTCACCAGCTGTATGACCTGATCCTGGTCCTTGGCCTCCTTGGATCACACCCCTGCCGTCTATGCCAGACACAGGCTGCACCTCTAAACATTCTTCCCAACCCCCCAAAAGTCGATAAATACAAAGGGAGAGTAAGGAGACCAGGAACACATCCAAAGGGAGGTACTCCAGAGCTGGAGCCTAGTAGCGTCAGTTTCTTCTCCACTAGACCACTGGCCAGCCCAGTCATCCTTCTGCATGGCAGAGGCCTCGGCAAAGGCCTGCCCTGCCCTCCTTCTCTGTCTGCTTGCTGCCGCCTCATCAGGCGCTCAGACCCTTTTCTCCATACAGGAGAGTTCGGTCTCTCAGTCTCTCTTCTTTTCTTCCCACTATCAGCAAACAGAACTGTTTGCTTATTTGCCTACAGGGGTGATAGCTGTTAAGGGTTCATTTCCTGAGAGAAACTTCTAGCACTGAATCATGGCCTTGTGACTCAGGTACTGCCCTCTACTGTTTGTAATGGCGCTCTCCTTTTTTCTCTCTGCCTGTGTCCTCCTACCTTCCCCCACCCCTTCCCAGGTTCGATCCATTAGCACCAACGTGCGGAGAAACCTGGCCTTCCACACACTCAGCCAGGAAGTCCTGCTCAAGGAGTTCTCCACTATCTCCTGAGGCCCTGCCAGCCTGAGCAGCCACTGTCCACCCTTATCCATGAGACCGCGTGCGGGGCTGGAGGGGGCGTAGGGGAGAGGGGCTGTCCCCAAGGTTGGAGAATGACACAGACACCGAGTTCTCTTGGTGAAGGCTGCACTTCAGTGGAGCTTGGTCCGCAGGTGCCAGGAGGGGCAAGCCAGGGGTAATTGGGGAGGGATGGGTGGGCACAGAGAGAAGCCTTCGACAATGTAAGGCATGTCCGGGGGTGCTCCCTGGACATCCCCTCACATTTCCAACTGAGATTACAAGTTGTGGCTACTGACCAATTGTCAGGTGCTCTTGGGGCAAGCCTTCGGGTGATGCCAACTCCTTGAGGACCCATGGCTCTCCTAGGCTTCTGAAAACAGTCAACTCGCAGATCCAGGTGGAACTAATTCTGCTTCTTTCGGACTGGGGCCAAGCTGGGCTTGAAATCTGTCTCCCCTGCCCCTGCTGGCCCTCTGTCCAGTCATTCAGACTCTTAGCTCAGGCTTAGGGTAGGGTAGGAATGGAGCACCTATTTTCTGTTTTCTAAATCCAGAGCTTTCTCTGGGAGACTGAAGATTAGAAGCCACCCAGTGCTCTGCTGTCCAGCCACCACTCTCTGGATTTGATTCTTGGTACCAGGAGCACCTGTTAGCTTTCCCCTACCCTCCAAACCTTTGGCTTGTCAGCACTGTAGGGCCACAACTTGAGCTTTTCACTTTCAATCCGGTTTAGACTGTCTTTGGGGGGCGGGGGGGGGGTGAAATAAACATTGACAGGTTTTCTGGAACCCTCAGGTGCCTACTTTGCTGGTTCCCTTTCCAGCAGCTTCCCTGCCTCCCTAGCCACCCCCTCCTCTGGGAGCCTCTCCTGCCTCTGCTAAGCTCCCCTCCAGAGTTCCACCCCCTCACCCTGCTGTTGTTTACATCCAGCCTGCCTGAGAATTTCCTCTGGGGAGGAATCTGTTCCTGCTGTGATTTGGTGCCTGGGAGGGAGAGAACCAGCTGGGGGCAGAGTACCCTCCTCTACAAGAGGCCAAGTGAGCATCATGGAGAGGCCGATCTGTCTACCTGTTTTCTGGGTGGAGCCACGGGCAAGTCTCCTGACATTGGAGAAGCTGGCCTGTGATTCCTCTAGACAACCTCCATGGGCTGCTGTAAGCTTTCCCTACCCTACAGCTGCCTCCTAAGTAGCTGCTGCTCTAAGAGCCTCCCTTTCTGAAACACTTTCTAAAGCCTCAGGATGGCAGGGAGGAGGAGTCTGGAGGAAGTGCAGGAATCCAGCAGTGAGAGCAAACCCGGGACCTTCCTGGCTGCTGCTCCCCTGAAGCTTCAGGGAAGGGATACTGGCCCTGCTTTGGAACCAGAGTTCTGGCTCCAGCTTGGAGCGGACATGCTCTAGGACCAGAGACTCCTCCAACGTGTTGCCACGGACCGAGGTAGATTCTTAAGAGACCAGCAGCTGGGTCACCTCTGCTCACCAGACAGTTCAACCTGAGGCACTTAGTGTTTTCCATCATGGTAAACCCTGGAGGGGCTGGAAGCTGGTGGCAAGCTGAAATTATTAAAAATTGATTTGTATGGGACAGTCTTTTTAGTGTCTTTTTTCTTCTTCTTCTTAATCTCTTACCCAGAACTCACTTCCCAAAGACAAAGTTAAAGTGATCTTCCAGGTGCCGGTGCCATCTGGCTGGGCTTCCCACCCCCACCCCCGCCATCCTTATAGACTCTCCTGGCTGCAGAGGAAGCAAATTCAGTTCAGAGGTGTAGCCTCCCATGCCTTCTGGGTAGAAGGAGGGAGAAGACAGTTCCCTTATCTCCAAACTTGGTATTGAGGACAGCCAACCCATTTGGGCAGCTCATGGATTCCTGCCAGTCTTTCCTACAATGTGAATAAGGGCAGGACAAGGGCATGAGGTAATAAACAAAGGATTCCATTGTAAAGTCCCACGCATCTCTGGTCCATCTTATTCTAAGGACTCTAAACAGGAGTCCCATCCTCCTCTAGAGTCCAACCCCAAAAGGAGCTACCTGTGCTCTGTCCGCTCCCCAGCGTCTGAGCCAGGGAGAGTCAGGGGCAGGGCACTGCTCCCAAAGACAGCCCTCTGGCTGCCTGTCCCCTCCTTATGCCCGACCTCCCACCATAATTCTGGCCGGGTTAACTGAGTCAGATACTTGGAAATTAAATTCAGTTGAAGAAGTTAAATGTGTTGGGGTCATTTTAGCTGAAACTTTCGGTCTCCACAGGCCACTCCTCCAAAGGAGGCACGAGGCATGCAGGAATTCCTGGGACACTGCCGCCACACCCCCCAGAGCCCCCAGACCGCTGCCCCGCCTCTGTCCTCTCTGGGGTGTTGGGGGGCTCTCTGGGCTACTAGCCCAGGCGGCATTCTGGGGAAGGTCAGGCAAGGGGGCGCAGCCATTCAGCAGCCAGCTGTTGCTGGGAGCCGGCGGTGGCCAGCACCATGCTAGCCCCGGGCTTCAGAAAAGGAGCTAATTGAAGGGAACAGACTCATAACACCAGCACACATTCCCCACTGTGGATCCTCGCCTGGATCCCCAAACCCTCAGTCCCCCGCACACCGCATCACCACAAATCTTAAAGAAAACAGAAGGAATCTAGGTCAGAGCAGGTGATAGAAGAGAGGAGGCCAGGAAAAGAAAGAAACAAAGAGCAAGAAAGTCTTGAGAAACTGGCCTGTTTGACTTTCTTTCCCCTTTCTCCCCCGTTGGCCAGCGGGGGGCGGTCATCAGATCCGGAAAGAAGACACCCTGAGAATAAATGAATAGGGCCCAAAGACAGGGTCTTGGGGTGGGTGAGGGTTGGGGTGTTTCTCGGAGGAGAGAATTATGGTCCACTGGCTTGAGCTAAGCCTGCATTAGAAGCCAGGTTGACCCCTCCTCTGCATCCCCAGGCCCCTTCAAGCAGAGTGGGCACTGGCGGTGGGGAGGCACAGAGAACAACAGAAAAATTGGGGCTGCAGAGAGACTAACTAACCGGAGACCCCGACGGAGACTTCCCCTGACCAGTGCTGGCGGTGGGGAAAGAGTGCCTGAGAATTGGGGGCGGGGTTTCCTCACGGTGGGGCCTTTTTGGCCCTGCTTTCTCCTCTACCCCCAAGGCCCGTAGCTTCAGGTTTAGTGGGTAGTGTTGCTGGAGAGCCTGTCTCCATCCCCGCACTTCCCAGCTCACCCTTTCACCGGGTGCCTCCCCCGAGCTGCAAAGAGGAGGGGGCGGGGGTAGGGGGAGCCAATCCCGGCAGCGCCAAAGGGGGGAGGCAGCGATGACAGCCGCGGGGAGGGGGCGGGAGGAGAGAGGCGGCTCGGCTCTGGCACTGCTCAGCTCCGCTCTGCCTCAGGCTCTGTGCTCACCTACTGCCCAAGGCTCCCTTCTGCTCCTGCCCCAGGACCCCCGGGTGGGCCCTAGACCTCTCCCAGTCCCCAGACTCTCTACCCCAGTCCGGACTCTCCTGGCCCCCAGCCCCTCCGTGTGCTACGCCACCAGGGGGCGCCGTGTGAGCGCCCTATCCTGGCCACCCGGCGCCCCCTCCCAAGGCCCAGGTGGGACGGGAGGGGGTCGCCGGGGGCCATGCGGGGCCAGGGTCGCAAAGAGAGTTTGTCCGATTCCCGAGACTTGGACGGATCCTATGACCAGCTCACCGGTGAGTCAGTGGATGGGAGTCACTGGAGGGAGGGTAGATTCCATCCCCCCCTAGACCCTCATGCCTCTGTCCCCTGCCAAGCCCTTACCCACACTCTGCCCCATTCCCAGACACCCTCCGGCTGTTCTGGGCCCCAGGACACTGGGGTTTAAAGCCTTGGGTCCCAAGGTGGGGTAACAGGGTGGGGAGAGCAGGTGGGCAGGTGGGGAGGGGCAGGTGGGGAGAGGCAGCAGGTGTGGGCCCCTGTGACACAAGGCAGGGAGGGTTTGTGGTGGGAGATGATACGTGAGAGAGCGCCTGTCATTCTTTGTGTATGTCTGTGTATATATGTGTGTGCGCCTCCCACAGCTGGTTGCCATGTGCCCTGGGCTTGGTGACAGCCAGGTTGAGTGTGATTGTATGTGGCTGTGCAGTCGTATGATCTCGTCATATGGAGCAGGTTGTGTAGTGCCCTGGTTGTACTAATGAAGTTGTTCTACCATATATTTTCGTTTTATGTGCAACTCTGTGCTTTGAGTATGTGCTTCAGTGCAAAGTGGTATGTAGCTGCTGGAATGTGTCAGGGCTTCACTTTATGGTGGTATGTCTCTTTATAAGACTTTGTGAACTCCTGGGGCAAGTGTTTGTGGAGGTGGGTTGTGTTGTGTTTTGTGATTGTGAGACTGTGCCGGTTATGTTGGTGTTTTGACGCTGATTGTGCACTTTCAAGTGGTGTCTTCAGTGGGGCTCTGTGAGTGTCCGTGTTGTGTCTTAAGCTAGCTGTCTCTCTGGCTTCCTGGTGCAGAAGGGGATCTTTAGTATACACCACTGCTTACCCCACGTTTTCCACAAATAGCCCAGGTGGACCCAAGCAGGGACTCGAATGTCCAGCTGCCCGTCCTGGCTCCTGGGAGCAGCACCTGGCCCCTACCCTGGAGCTTTGGTTAATGCTGGGTCAGGCCCTCCCCCCATAAAGTATTCAGAGATCATTCTAACAGAAACTCCTTCAACACCCAACAACTGTACTGGAACTTCACCCCAAAACAGGAAAACACATCCTCTTGCCTCTTCTCCAGACCCAGAGATAGAAGCTTTAGGCTTGGAAGGTGCTGAGTGGCCTCCCCTTGTAACTGTCCCCCAAACTCCACTGCTACCCAGATATCTGCTCTCCCACACTGGGGGAGTTGTGAGACCAGTACGTCTGTGCCCGTGCACATTGCTGGGTTTGGTAGGCAGATCCGTGTGTTTGTGTGGGTGACACGTGTGCATTTCCACGTATGTGTGTTTGTCTTTTATTGTGCAGCCTGCCCAAGAACTGCAACAGGGAATGGGAGGGGGTAGACTCTCCCCTGTGTCTGCACCAGCTGGGAGGTAGGAGGAGGCCGTGATCCTTGTCTGTGCCGAGGGGAGCAAGGTTAAGACTTGGGGATGCGTATAGGGCTAGAATGCAATGCCTTCAGAAAGCGTCTCCCTGACTCACTCACCCTGCAGAGGTCCTTGTCCCTATGCCAGGACTCCCAGAAAGGGAAACCCTTCCTTCCGCTCAGTCAGGCCCCAGATGTGTCCTATATGTGCCTGAGACCTAGATGGAATCTGAAGGTCCAGCTGTCTAGCTCTGCTTTGAACTGTTCTCACCATCTCTGGATCGTTGAGAGTGGTAAGGGCCCCAGGCCCTCACTAGCACCACATTCCTCAGTGTTTGCTTCCCACTTTAATTGATTCTCCCCTTTAAGGGAATCATCCCCTCTCCACGTGGCTGTTTGAATCAGAGATTGATTGGGTGAAGGTGGGGAAGTACTTGTATTAGAAGGTGCAGGAATGGAAGTGTGAGTACTAGCTATGTACGACTTTTTGCTCTCTTTGGGCCTCAATTTTCTCTGTAAAATGGGGGATGCTACTTCCTGCCTGCCCATCTCCCAAGGGAAATAGAAAGGTCAAATGTTAGCAATCGTGTTTCATGTCATAAGCATCCCTTCTGTAGATAGCTCTACACAGGACTTGGAAAGAAGAAATAGGACTCTCAGGAGCTGTCCTTCTGAAGGAAGGTTATCTCATAGCAGTCCCAAATGGGGTCGGGACACCCCTGAATTAAAGCGCTGTGTGCCTGGAGACGCCTGATCAGAAAGAAGCCGGAGAGGGAGTCGTTGTCCGCGGTGCTGAAGAACGCGCTGGCAGGAGGTGCAACGGGGCCATCTAAGTTCCCAAAGTATTGTCCCTGTACAGACGGAGACGACTTTTAGGGGAGGGAGAAGTCCAAGAGCCAATCTGCCCCGCTTCTAACCCCTCTAGTCTTACCTGCCCGGCAGGGCCGCTAGGCAGTGCAGCGAGGTGGGAAAAGTCAGCGGCAGGCCTTTCCCAGCTGGAAGAAAAGATAGGTCTGGAGAAAATGGGGAGAGAATTGGGACCAGGCTGGCCAAGGCCTGAGCTCTGGTCCCTGGGCCTGGTATCTCCGGAGTCGGAGTTACGTCCTTCTGGCCATAAATATTGTTCCCCGGACTGGGGCGCCCTCGTGTGGTCATAGTCAGCTTGCGGAGCTGAATCAGAAGAGGGGTCACCAAATCAAGGGGCCAAATTTGCATGGAGTTCGGAAGTGACTCTCGCTTCATAAATGCAAGCTATTTTAGCCAAAAATACAGGATCCCAGTCGGAGGAGTGGAACTATGCCCCTTCCGTAGGCTGTCCCAGAGTGTGAAGACATTAGTGCGTCCTTGAAGAGGTTTACTTTGGGCAAAGCCAGATGGGGATGAATCTGGGAAATGGGTCGGGGCGGGGAAGGAGGAGAGCGGGGCTTCTGATGCATTTGGCTGGCAGTCAGCGCATGACCGGAAAGTCTGTGAATCTGCTGGGACAACAAAGGGACACAAAACAGGAACAGCTATGAGAAAGGGATTGGGAGCCAGGAGACAAACCAGTGGGGTCACATCCCTGCTGCCCTTCTTTGTCACCCCAATACACTGGTCAGTTCCTTCTCCCTTCTGCTCTCTCTCCCATTGGTCCAGGAAGTATGGAAGTGTGGGAAGTTGCCATGACAACTGTGTCCTCTTGCCCCTTCTTATCTCTGCCAAAAAGGGAAGAGGAGGGGTGTGACAGGAAGAGAAGGAGGGGCTGAAGAAGGGCAGTAAAAGATAAGGTTAACTCCCCCCCTCGCCCCCGCAACTCCTTTTTCAAAACCCGTGGGTGCCTCTCTTCCCCACCAGAAACCCGGAAAATATTCCCAAAGAAGACTATGAAGAGAGCCTGTGCCGCTCCCCCTCCAACTCCCGCCTCCACTTCAGCCTCAGTCTAGGAACTTTGGGGTCCAGTGCTGTAGATGCTGAGGTGGGGGCGAGTTGCCCTCGTGCGCCCTGGAGAAGACCTGGAGCGGATCAAGGCTCTGCTGTCTGAGGTCCTGGTCCTGCAGGTCCCGCCCTCTGGCGCCGCCCTTGCAGGGCCCACTCGTGCGCGTACCGCGGAGACCGGACCACCCCGGGACTTGGGGGTGGAGCTTGGCCACTGTGCTCCCAGCGGAACCATGAACCGTTGCCCCCGCAGGTGCCGGAGCCCATTGGGGCAGGCAGCGCGATCCCTCTACCAGCTGGTGACTGGGTCGCTGTCGCCAGGTATGAGGAAGGGAGGAAGGGGATGGACCCCTCAAAAAATGAGCGAAGTGGGGTAGGAGACTTACAAAGGAAGGAAGGGAAAGGCCCCTCAAAGATTGAGGGAGCAGGATCTCTTAAAGAAAAGGGTTTAAAGGGCAATACCCCTGACAGAAGTGGAGCTTGGGACAGAATTCCTTACAGAGAAGGTGGAGGAGGTAGGAGGTCGTCAAGGAGGAAAGGAGAGGGGGCATCATGGTCCCCCAAAATGGTGGAGGAGCGTGCAGGGCTTCTCACTAATGGCAGAGGAGGGGGCCTCCAGTAGTGGGTGTAAGAGGCAAAGCCCCTCACAGAGATAAGAGGAGGAAGCTTGCAACAGAGCAGGGGAAAGGCACAGCCACGGATTGAGTTGTTAGTTTAATGGGATCTTAAGAAGACTGGGGAGGTAGGACTGGACCAACATGCACACAGCTAGTGAGCTCATGCATGATGGGATGGATAGACTTATGTGGTGTGAGGAGTGTATGTCACCGTTTTGTCTGTCTCTAGGAGTCTGTCCTAAGGGGGCTGTGCATACACGTCACTGGGGTTGTGAACACCGGGGCTGTGTGTCCCTGGCTTTGCGTATCCCTGGGGTTCTGTGACAGTGAAACTGCACGTACCTGGAGTTTTGTGCTGTAGAGTTGGGTTGGGGGTTCCTGTGTCACACTAAATTAGTTGTGTAGCCTTCACAAGGCTGTAGTTTAGTGTGGATTTGCAGAATTTATATGGGGATTATGGGTATCATATCATGGCACTGCTGAGATTTGTGCGTGCCTCCACTTGGGTTTCCTTCAGGCTGCTTGGGCAGGCAGGGCCCACAGAACCCAGCAGCGCCTCCCCACCTGGCCTGGGGAGGCCAAAACAGCCTAACCCCTTGGCTTTCTGGGAGCTGTAGTTCTCTGGCTCTCTCCATGGTATCCACTCCACTTGAACCCCTGGGGTAGAGGCAGACCTATACAGAAGGAGGGGCGATGAGGCTGAGACAGAGCCATACTTAGAAGTCGCTTGGGGAGCATGCGTCCCCCAAGCCCACTGCTTGGGCCTGTCTCCAGTGACAGATGGTCGGAGCCAGGCGGGGCCAGCTCTCAATCATAGCAGGCTTGACTTCCAGGCCCCAAAATAGCCCAAAGGCCTAGGGAGTTCATTAATCACCTGATACTGCTGGGGGCTGCTGTGTCTTCTGTCCTGGCTGGGGTACAGTAGGCTGAGGGACTGAGAGAAGGGCTTTGGGGTCTTCACTGGTTGGGATCTTCACTTGGGGAACAAGGATAGATGGAAAAGTGGGACGGTTACATAGGGTGGCCCCCCCCATAAGATTTAAATGACTAAATGATAGGAGTATCTCTGGTGAGATTTGAGAGAACCAGGGAGGGCCCACCTAATACTTCAAGAAAGTTTTCCCCTGCCCTGGCTGGTGAGGCACAGTGGATTGAACACCAGCCTGTGAACCCAAAGGTTGCCAGTTCAATTCCCAGTCAAGGCACATGCCTGGGTTGCAGGCCAGTTCCACAGTTCATGAGAGCACAATCTGGGTTGTGAGAGGCAGCTAATTGTTGTTTCTCTACCTATCTCCTTCCCTTCCCTCTCTCTCAAGAGAAATAAAATCTAAAAAAGAAAAAAGAAAGTTTTCCCTTGAGCCCTCACTCTGCCTGATGTGCTTCCATTAAGACTTCACTCCTTTGAGTAAAGAGCTAAGTGGCATGGGAATACTTGGGAGGACAGATCTGGGCAAGTTTCTCACAGGGCCCCGAAACTTGAGAGGTTGCTGAGTGGGGAGAAGGGAGAACTTGAAAAACAACTTCCTCTTTTACTTCTGATAGACCCTCCCACTAGAAGCCCAGTTGATTTAGGACGTTGAGTCCCTGTGTGGCTGGGTCAAGGTCTCTGAAGGTTGAGAGTAGGAGTGAGAGAGGGAAATGAAGGGTCCGGGACAGGGCAACTGGCTGCAAGGTTGTCAATCTGTCCATCTGTGAATCAGCATCTGAAATCCGGGAGACGCTGCTGTGTTGTCTCTTTCAATGGGAGAGGTTGGCATTCAAGGCTCCATGGAATCTAACCCTTTTGGTCTTATCATTTGTAGCTCCCCTGGGTGGCTAAGCCACAGTCACCCGCAGGGTTGTTTTTTCTTCTTCTTCTTCCTCCTCCTCCTCCTCCTCCTCCCCCCTCCCCCTCCCCCTCCTCCTCCTCCTCCTCCTCCTCCTTCTTCTTCTTCTTCTTCAGATTTTATTTATTTTCAAAGAAAGGGGAAGGGAGAGAAAAAGAGAGGAAGAGAAACATCCATGCACACGAGAAACATCAATCAATTGCCTGTTGCACGCCCCCAGCTGGGGACCTGGCCCCAAACCCAAGCATGTGCCCTGATGGAATCGAACCAGTGACCTTTTGGTTAGCAGGCTGGCACTCAATCCACTGAGTCATGCCAGCCAGGGCACACACAGGATTTCTTGACACACTCACATCCATTGGAGAGACAGCTTGAGGGAGTTGGCAGATTATTGGTTCTGGTTCAAGTTTTGATCCATCCCTTCTCATCTGTGCTATCTTGGGAAAATCACTTCTCTGAGCCTCAGTTTCTTCATTGGCAGAACAGGTGTATTACTATTCACTCTGGCCATATCAGCTGTAAACACAGGAATAATAGACCTTACCTCTCTGGTTTATTGTGAGGACTAGGTGAGGTCATGTATATAAAGTATCCAGGACACAAAATATGCTCAATAAATGTTGATCCCTTTATTAAGGTGGCCTGGTGACACTTTAGCTACCCTTTTAGAGTCAGCTCAAAAAATACTCTCTCCAACTTAGAAGGCCTCCCACTTAGAAAGTTATAACTACAGCTCATTTTATGCCTTGCCTAGAACAAACAGTTCCTACCAAGTGGTAGGCATGCAGCAAGCAGTTTTTGAATGACTAGATAGATGGCTTGTAGTTCCCTCAGCGGGAGAACTCCCTGCCCAGTGGGAGCCAAGCCCCGTTTGCCTCACCTTTGATCCACAGGCACCAGCACAGAGCCTGGCGTTCAATCTGTACATGTCCAATTTTTTAATAGCCTGGCCCTCTAGGAACTTGGAATCTAGTTGAGGAAGCAGAATTGATCCATAAATACTTGGGCTCAAGTCTGCATCATTTAACTCTGAGCAAGTGCCTTTGTCTCTCTGGTCCTTGTTTATTTCATCAGTAAAATGGACACAACACGAATCACTCTGCCTACCTCATGGGGTCATCATGGGAAGCCACTGACAGAACAATGTTTGTGGAAATGTCTGTGAATTGTTCAGTGCTCTGGAAATGTAAGGAGGGTGTGGCATGTTATTAATAATGGTCACTGTTAAGGTGGTTTGGTGATGCAGGTTGTGAAAGAATTCACAAAGAGAAGAAAGTGTAGAGAATAAAGTTTTTATTCACTCTCCAAGAAAGGAGAGGGGGATGATGCGGAGAGATACACCAGCCTCAAGGGATGGGTGCTTTGAGCTTTTATTGGATTATGATTGGATTACAAAAGGGTGGGGGCCCTGGTGTGTGTAGCTCAGTGGATTGAGTGCTGGCCTGTAAACCAAAGGGTCACCTGTTCGATTCTCAGTCAGGACGCATGCCTGGGTTGCAAGCCAGGTCTCCAGCAGGGGGCACGTGAGGGGCAACCACACACTGATGTTTCTTCCCCTCTCTCCTTTCTTTCCCCTCTCTCTAAAAATAAATAAAAATCTTTTAAAAAGTGGGGGTGGGGTTGCCATTTGGCCCCTGGGCTGTTGGGGCACGGTAACTTGAGGCTGCAATTCATTCCAATGTTGTCTTCGGTCTGTGGCTGTAGGGAGCTGGTTAGTTCTGTTCCTGCTTCCACTAATTTCCAGTCCTGGGGACACAAACTCAGAAGAGTAAAATGGCAGTCAAGTTTAACTAGGTCATAGGCCTGCTAGGCAGATGGGGCCACCATAGCAAATGGTCCTTTCAGTCACAAACACTTTAGCATTTACTCTGGGCCAGGAGTTATTCTGTCAGCTTTCTCTGCATTAATTTATTTACTACTCCCAGCGCCTATATGAGATGAACAACTCAGGCACGCAGAGGTTAAGAACGTGCGCATTTAATTGCAACTTAAAATTAAGAGGCAAAGGTGGGATTTGAACCCAGGGAATCTAGCATGCTGATCCATGTCATTACCTAGCATGCTAAGCTGCCTCCTTTTGTTGTTCCCTCTAGTGATATTACAGAATTAGGTGCTGAGTTTTGAGGGCCCAACATTGATTTCAGTAGAAATTCAGGCACCTAGAGCCCGCTGGGGGCTGGAGGCTCTGAAGGGACGGGAAGTCGAGATGCCTCCAAAGGGTAGACAAATGCTGTAGTATAGAAGGAAAGCAGAAGGGAGGTTATTCCAGGCAGAGGGACTAGCAAGAGCAAAGGCACAGACATAGCCGGACAGTGGGGAGGCCAAACTGGCTATAAAAAAAGGCGGGGGAGGGGCCTGCTGATGAGGGGAAGGGGAAAGGTATTAGATGCTAGATGTGGAATTTGGACTGTGACAGGAACAATTTGCTGGTTTCACTTGTCAGTCTGTAATCTCTGAAGTGGGAGAATCCCCAAAAGCAGTCCCTGGGTTGACTTCTTCTTGGAGGAATGGAGGAGGGGAAGCAGAGGATGAAGCCTGCCTGAGGCTGCCCTCCCTTCCAATCCTCCTTTGAATGCCTTCCAGGGCTGTCCGGTGAGGGAAAGTAAAGGGGTAAGATAGGTATGAAAGGGACGCCTAAACCCCAGTGGTGGTCTGTAGAACTACAGACCAGTAAATCTCAAATGAAGCCACGGCCACCCAACCCCAACCCCACAACCGGGGCTCAGACACTCTTACCCCAGAGCCGGACCAGGAAGGAGGGCTTCCTCTGGGGTCCATCCCCCTAAACCGAGCCTCCCGGATGAGCAAGCTGTCTAAGATGGGAGCTAGTGTGGTGCGGTGGTTTAGAGGGCAGCAGGCTCACAGTCCGACTGGTTTAAAATCAAGGCTCTGATACTTACTGAAGTGACCTCCTTTGCCTTAGTTTCACCACCTGTAATTGGGGATAACGGTATTGTCTTCACAGGTTTATTGTGAAAATTCAACATAACAATGTGTTAAGCACAAAGTACTCTATCTCGCACGTACTGAGTGCCTGGTCAGCGCTGGTCAGCCGTGCAGTAACTCAGCAGCTGTAGTCTCCTGGCCCACTGGCTCTGCAGGCCTCTCCCCACCCCTGACACTCACCAGCACCACTTAACCAGGAAGGAGCTGGATGGAGGAGCTCCAGGAATGTTCCAGGAGGTGGAGGTGGGGGGTGGCGCCCTTGGAGGGTTCAGATTTCCCTTCCACCCTGGGCCTCTCCATCTGCTCAGCAATGGTTCCTTAGGAGCAGGCAGGGCTTTGGCAGCTCCAGGGTGAGGCCCCAGTCAGGGGGAAGGGCAGAGCACAGTCCCTCCTCCTCTCCCAAGGTGCTGAGTCTCTCTCTTGATCACAAAGGCAGCCAAAGTAAGTCTCCTCCCCATGGAACTGTGCTAGGGCTAAGGAGCCTTTTTCCTGCACAGGCTATTGGACCTAATTCTCCCTCCCTGGGCCTCAGTTTCCCTATCTGTGGCCTGTGGGAAGAGGGTGCTTCCCCCCCTCACCATCGCTATGACAACCACAATCAATGTTGATGGTGTCCTCCCGACGGGAGAGGTCACTGCCTTCTCCTCTATTATATTCTCATCCAGTTCCATGCAGATACAATTACACAACCACCATAGACCTGCGCACCTAATTATAGGGCACATCCGTATCACCTCCCGGTCTGCAGACCCACATCCCACAATTCTCCTAAAACATGACTCTTCACACCCCATACACACTCAGAAATATTACAGTACACCCTCACACACCATGGACACCCGGTCACATACCCCTAAACACAAACACACACCTAACAGGCGCACAATCACGTGCAAACACATAGACACGCATTCTCCATACAGACAAACACAGGAATGTGCACACAAGAAAACACCCAGGCTCCCCTGAGATATTGGAACCCCTACATCTACCACTTCTGTGTGTGCAGCTCACCGTTTCTCCCGCACGCTGCCCTTCCCCGCCTTCTCCCTGAGCACGGCTCCTCCCTCAGCCTCCTCCCTTGGGCACAGAGTAGCCACAGGGTGTCTGGGGGAAGCGTCCTCAGGGACAGAGTCAGGTCACTGCCTGCCTCCTCTGGCCTGGCCTGTCCTGGCCCAAATCCTTCACGCCAAAAGCTCGCAAGAAGATGCCAGACCCAAGGCTGAGGTGGCCTGTGAAGAGGAAGAGGCTGTGGCTGGGAGGTTGTAGCTGGGAGGTGAGTGGGGCAGGGGCGGGGTGAGAGAAGTGGGGAGAGGGAGGAGATCCAGGGAGGGAGAAGGGGAGGGAGGCTGCGGGCGGTCCTACTCACGCTGGGGAGCCCGAGGGCCAGGCAGGCCTGTGTGAGTCTCAGCCGGTGGGGGCCATGCCCCGTGCCCACCATGAACCTGGAAGGGCTGGAGATGGTAGCAGTGCTGGTGGTCCTCGCTCTGTTTGTCAAGGTCCTGGAGCAGTTTGGGCTCTTTGAGCCTGTCTCCTTGGAAGGTAACCCAGGTGTCTGGGCAGATCTGGGCTGCTGGCTGGAGGGACAGCCGCCACCAGCATTGGGGAGGGGCTGCTCTCACTTCTGACTGGGAGCAGGATGAGCAGATTAGTGATGGGATGGGGTATTTCCAGGAGGTGGGGGGAGGTGCGGGGGGCTGCTTAGGGAACAGGGCATCTGGGAGAGGTAGAGAGGGGGACTCTGGGGTGGAGCATCTGGGGGAAGTGAGGAAGAAGTCTGGGGGACTAGGTATCTGACAGAGGTGAAGATAGAGGACCAGGGGACAGGGTATTTGGGGAACTGATGAGGGGCGCAGTGGGGAGGACTGGGGTATGGAGATGCTGGGAGTCTGGGGGACATGAGGAGAGGCCGGGAGATAGGCAGGGGTATCTGGAGTAGAGGAAGGAGGTTCTGGGGATCCTGAGATACCACTAGACTTCTAGGGAGTCCCGTTTGGGGTGGGGCGCCCACGGTGGCTGGGAAGATGTGTGGGACTCTCCATGCCTCACCCCTGCAGGTGTGGTTACAGAGTGCGTGTGAACTCAGTATGTGAGAGGTGCAAGGGGTGTGATTGTGTGTCCATGTGTGTGATAAGAAAGGGCAAAGCGTGTGACTGTGTGAGCCTGTGTATGTGACAGGAATGTAATTTAATGTGTCTCAGTGACAGGATGTGTGACTTTGTCAGATGGTGGATGTGGCTGTACCTAAGGGGACAGCATGTGTGTGGCTGCCCCATGGGTGTCGCATTGTGTACATGGCTGTTCCTGGAGCTCCCTGAGCATCACTAGCTCTACACCCAAGACTTAGGAGGGCAGTGGGTTCTGGAGGGACAGGAGTAAGAACACTGAATGAGACCTTTATACACCCGCTCTGGCAGGAGGGAGGGGGTGGGTCAGATCAGGGACCCTGCTTCCCAGGCGCCCACTTCCTCTCAGGATCCAAGGGCAGAATGGTCCCCAGGGCCTAGACACTGGGAGTGGGAAATCAGTTCTCCACTCAAGTGGGGAGAGCGATATTGGAGGTCAAGGGGGGGACATGTTCTGCCTCCCCCAGAGAGTTTTGGCCTCTCCCTCCAGTTTACACCAAGAACTGTGCAGCTCCATACCATAGCTGTTCCCAGTTCCACCAGGGACAGGTAAACAGGCAAGAACCATGACAGGGGGACTGCAAGGAAGAACTAAAAGTTGTGAAAGGAGATAGGACAAGATGAAGGTCCATGAATTGCTCTAGTGTTGAGTAAGAGCAGAAGACCCCTAGCTCACCCACCAGCCTTTGCTGCATTTGTTGGGATGGGGTGGGGAGCAGGAATTGGTCCTAGATGAACTAGGGTTCCTCCAATCTTTTTTTTTTTTTTTTTTTTTTTTTTTTTTTAAGAGAGAGGGGAAAGGAGGGAGAAAGAGAAGGAGAGAAACATCTATGGGTTGCCCCCAACTGGGGACCTGGCCCACAACCTTGGCATGTGCCCTGACTAGGAATCAAACTGGAATCCACTGAGCCACACCAGCCAGGGCTTATCCAATCGTGATTGGATGAAATCAGCTGGGCTCTAACTTACCATCCCTTTAGACTATTTGGTGGGAAGAGGGGTCATCCAGGAAACCCAGCATCCCATAGGCTGAAGGCAGCCCTTTTCTATCTTTAGAGGAGCCTAGAGGAGATTGTGTCTTGGGAGCAGATAAGGAGGATGTGTGAAGAGGAGGTTGGAGGAAGGGGGAGCTGCCACCCAGTCTGGTGGCAGCTCTACGTAGCACCAGAGGCCCCAGGTGCAATACAGCTTCAGCTTCGGGAAACCAAAGTCTGGGCTAATGGAGCCCTGGGCCAGAGGCCAGGCCGCCATCGATCCCCCACCCAGCCCACTGCCTCCCTCCCATCTGTCCAGAGCTCCTGCTGTGGAGGAGGGAGAGAGGACCAGTTGGAGTGGGAGAAGGCAATGACTTCTAGCCATTACCTCCCTGGAGCAGGGCCTTATCCTGAGGGTAGAGGCTGCATTGGGAGGGCAGGACCTGTGTGGGAGCCGAGATGCCTGAGTAACCTCCAACCAGAGAAAGTTGGGCCCTTCCAGAAATGGACTGAGGCCAGCCTCAGTGTCTGCAGATTCTGGCCCTGGAGTCTGGAGGTGGGTGCAGCTGGGAGACAGACACGCATGAACATGGGGGGCTCCCTAGGGTGCTGTGAGAGCTGCAGGATGTGTGTGTAAACAAGGGGAAAGGAGAGGAAGTGTGATCGGTAGAGCTCTGGCTAGCTCCATATTACACTAAATTACTCATCTTAAAGTCCATTATTGCCTCAAAGTTCAATGTCATTTCACCTTCAAAGAGTAGGCCATACTGGAAGCACTGGGAGGGGACACTTTTAGGGTGGATGAGTTAGCTGCTGGGGAGCCCTGATCCACTGGCTGGAAGATATCGGTACCTTCCTTGGGAAAGAAAGGTGGGCGTTCTCTGGACAGATGGGGCTTCTGAGGTGAGCTGCAGCCTTAGTGTCTGGGTGTGTGGGCGCGTAGGTCACAGTATGATAATGGGCACTCGTCCTGGGGACCTCAGTGTGTGTCACAGTATTATAAGGTCCTCGAGTGGCATTGACATGTTATGTCATGATGTCCCCAGGGTCATCGTGTGTTTTCGTGTGGTTTGATCATACCGTGTATAGAGGATGGCCTGTGCAGTTCCTCTTCTGTGTCATGATGTTCCCAGGCCACAGTTGTGTGTTTGCGTTAAGGAGTTTTAGGTTGGGTGTGTGTGTGCTCACACGTGTTGAAGCCTGCTTAATTAGGCCATGGGATGTGAATGACTGGGTATCAAGCTGTCACTGCATGGCATCCATCACTCTGTGGCTTACCATTCTGTCATTCTACACGCCTGTCTGTCAGTGTGTGTGTGTGTGTGTGAGAGAGAGAGAGAGAGAGAGAGAGAGAAAGAGAGAGGTGTTCCTACCTGGGCAGTCCTTGGATGGGGCATCAGCCTCAGAGGTCCAGCCATGGGCTGGAGGCGAAGGCACTGGGTCTGCAGAAACTGAAGCCAGTGCCACCTGCCCCGAGCTGCCTCGCTCTCTCCAGCTGGGTCCCATTATGCACGGTGCCCCAGCTGCCTCAGTGGGTTTTCCATGCCTCTGAAACCCACTGGGCTCCCCGAACCCGGTCCCAGCTACCTTCGCCATTCCCCTTCAGCCCTCCCCCACACCCCGCCCCCAGCCGGGGTTAATTTGTGATGGTGGGAAAGGGACAGGGAACGGAGGGGCAGTGGGGGTTAATGTGCCTTCCCGGGGTCTTCTCTCTTCCCAGGCCACCCTCCAGGGCCCACTAAAAAAGCGCTGAAGCAGCGGTTCCTCAAGCTGCTGCCTTGCTGCGGGCCCCAAGCCCTGCCCTCAGTCAGTGAAAGCAAGTGCCGCTCCTGTACTTCCTGGGGCGGGCCCGTCGTGCGGGACAGTGTGACTGGAGTGTGTGTGTGTGTGTGCGCGCGCGCGCACGCGTACACGGCGAGTGTGTCCCCCCGGTAGCGTGGGCACTGGCTAGCGTGAGAGTGAGTAGGCGTAGCTACAGTCCTCAGAGCAGGCATCAGTTTGGGGTGCGGGTCCCTAGTATCTTTGGGCGGCACCAGTGTGCGAAGTGGGCGGGACCTGTGTGATTGGGCGTGGCCAGGGTGGCGAGGCTGAAGCCCGAGCCTAGTGCTGTGACCAATGTGCTAGGGGCTGGTCCAGGCGGCTGTGCGGGTCTGTGCGCCTGTGCGTGGCTTAGCGAGGTTAGTGTCTGTGACTTTGGCTTCCTGCCCCGTCCCTGGGCATGTTATGGTTGTCAAAATGCATGTCGCCCATGCGGATGGAGCCCGCCTTCCACCAGATGCGAAGATACTTGGGTTTTCTAGTGGCAGCCTGGTTCCCAGTTGAGTGACCTCCCTTTGTCTCTAGGCCTCTTTTCTCAGTTGGGCCTTGTCCATGTCATAGGATCGTACTTCACTTTGCAAGCCATCAAGGCCCGTTTTGTAGTTGTCTGAGAGTGTCGTTGTAGATTCAGAAAAAGAACCGGCGTGAATGCCGCATGCAGGTGTGCGAGAGTCCGTTTCGTGTATGCTTGTGCTTGTTCGTTACGTGTGCTTTTGCGCGCGGGGCTGGGGTGTGTGCATTGTAACACGCAGGTTTGTGAGATCTGCAGTGAGTGGGAGGGACAGACAAGGTGTGTGTCTGCAGTTGGCCGGGCTTTCGGCTTTCTTGGTGACAGTGCGCTCCCTTCAGCATTAGCCGCCCCAGCCTCCCTACGCCCCCACAGACCCCGCCCGCTGGACCCAGGTGACTTACTCTCCTGGTGGGGGGCTTTGGGAGAATGGGGTGGGGGCATTTGCCTGGGGGACTGGATGTTGGGGGCTCGGGGGACTGAGATGGAGCGGGGCGGGGTGGGGGGTGGGGGGACCTTGGCTAAGGCTTACGGGAGGTGGAGGCAGGGGTGGGGTCTAGATGGGGCTGGGCTGGAGCTGGGCGGGGCATGGCTCCAGCATGGCTCTGGAAGGCGGGGCAAGACCTGGACGAGGCAGATCCGAGTAGGTCTGGGAAGGCCCAGAAGCTTGGATTCTTAGACGCCCCTTCTGGAACCTGTCTTCACTATTACAAACCCTTACGGGATAAAGATGGGTTGGGGCTTTTTCTTCCTACCAGGGACCAGGGGCCCAGGGGCCCAGGGGCCAGCGCCCGGTCGGATCCCTGGGTCTGGAGACAGGCCTGGCCTTGGGCCAGGCCTGCTCTTAGACATTGAAGTCTACCAGAATCTTGTCTCCTTGCTTTCACGTCCAGGGAACTGGCAGGCTGGTCTCTGGTATCGGAGATAGGGGGGCTGTATGGATCGGTGATTTTGAAGAGGGATCACGGGGGCTGGGCCTGAGGCGCGCCTCTCCCGTCCCTCGCCCCCCAACCCCAACAGACAGCGTGGAGGATGAGTTTGAACTGTCCACCGTGTGTCACCGGCCCGAGGGTCTGGAGCAGCTGCAGGAGCAAACCAAGTTCACTCGCAAAGAGTTGCAGGTCCTGTACCGGGGATTCAAGAACGTGAGTGTGAAAAGCAAGGCCAAACTGGGAGAGGGATGGGACAGGAGGGAGGAGGCCTATCCTGGACCGATCAGAAAGGTGGCCTGGCTTTGGGGTGTGAGACAGAAGGGGAGGGGGAGAGAGAATCCCCTTCCCCCTTCCTCTCTCCCACCTCACTCCCCTCCCGCAGACCGCAGACCGAACTTCTACCTGGAGGTTCTGGCCTGTTTGAGAAGGGGCGGAGCCTGTAGACGATCTGGTTAGGTTTTGTGTTTTGTTTTGTTTTGTTTTTTTGCACTGGGAAGAAGTCTGGCCTCCCATCAGAAGAGCTCCACAGTGAGCTCCCTGGAGACATGAACATTTGTTCCTCTCTGGAGTCTCTGGGTGTGGAAGGGGGAGGGATGTGGAAGGAGGCTTTGTCCGTGTCCTCAGTCTGGTCTCCCCACTGCCCAGGAATGTCCCAGCGGAATTGTCAATGAGGAGAACTTCAAGCAGATTTACTCTCAGTTCTTTCCTCAAGGAGGTGAGGGGCCAAGGCCTGAAAGGAAGCAGCTGTCTGCCCATCTCTAGGCTGAGTTGGGAGAGGGTTGTGGGGGAGCGCCTGGGAATGCCAAGTGATAGTGTTTGGGGAGCTCTGCTGCCTGGAAGCCAAGCTCACTGGCCCATTCTTCTGCAGACTCCAGCACATATGCCACTTTTCTCTTCAATGCCTTTGACACCAACCACGACGGCTCCGTCAGCTTTGAGGTGAGCTGGAGAAGGTGGGCCAGGGAGGCCTGGGGCTTCGGGGCCAGGATCTACGGGCCAAACCCAGAGAGGAGGTTGAGTGAAAGGTATCTGAAGACATATTTTTCCCCCTTGCCTCCTTCCCAGGACTTTGTGGCTGGTTTGTCAGTGATCCTTCGAGGAACCATAGACGACAGATTGAATTGGGCCTTCAACCTGTATGACCTCAACAAGGACGGCTGCATCACCAAGGAGGTATGCAGGGCAACTGAAGAGCTGGAGGCGGGTGTGAGAGGCCCACAGGAAGGAAATGAGACTCACGTGTGCATTACCAGCAAGGGTGCCGCTTTCCCTGGGCCCCGGGCCTCCTGGTTTGGAGGCTGCAGGCTCTGAGGAGGGCTCCTCTTCTTTTTGGCCTAACAGGAAATGCTTGATATCATGAAGTCCATCTATGACATGATGGGCAAGTATACATACCCGGCGCTCCGGGAGGAGGCCCCGAGGGAACACGTGGAGAGCTTCTTCCAGGTACTCAGGATGGGCTAGGCTGGAGGAGGGTCCTGGAGTGAAGGGAAGAAGGTGCGGTCCCAGTGGGGAACTTACCTGAATTCTACCTGCCTCTCTCCTGCCATCCCTCCTGTTATCCCTCCCGAATACCTTTTCGCAGAAGATGGACAGGAACAAGGATGGCGTGGTGACCATCGAGGAATTCATTGAGTCTTGTCAAAAGGTACAGGTCTCCACCCCCACATTTCCCTGGTCTGGACTCAGGGTCTAATTCAATGATGTAGGAGAAGGCTCCTTTGGGCAGAGTATCCTCTCCTTAACTCAACCCCATCCCAAGCCTGTTCCTTCACAACTGGGGGAGGCCTGGCATTCCTCACCTCTGGTCTCTCTGGGTGTCTCCTTCCTCGTTGCCTCTCTCTGTCTCTGACTGTCCACATTTATAACTCAGTGTCTCTCTCCCTGTCTTTGACAAGCTCTTTTTCTTTCTCTCTCTCCTATCTGCCTCTCTCACACCATGGCTACAGGATGAGAACATCATGAGGTCCATGCAGCTCTTTGACAATGTCATCTAGCTCCCCAGAACAGGGGGGTCAGGTGTCCATTGACCATGCTCTAGCCCTAGTCCAGTTGGACCGCACCCTTCTCTCCCCGGGTCTGTCCTCATCCTAGCCCTACCCAGGGTGTGCAGGAATCCAGAGCCTTGGATTTAGTGGGGCCAAAGGGGCCAGGGAGTGGGCAGAGTGCATCTGCTGGGTGTTCCCAACTCCCAACAGCTCCCACCCCCTTCCTGCCTGACATTCAGTGCTGAGGGTGCCCCTGCTATAGGAATGAAGTGGTTCTCCACCTCCCACCCACTCTAGAAACCGCAACACTAGACAGAATTTCTCCTGCTATGGTGCTTTTCCCATCCCAGATCTCATAAACATTTTCCATAAGACCCCCTTCTCAGAGAAGTCGCTCCGTCCTTGGCACGGATTGTGCTTTCAGAACAGGGCCTTTGAGAGCTCCGTAGGCGGGGACAAGAATGTAAAGGCAGAAATTTTGGGCATGAGCCAGTGTGGTTAGGTCCTAGGAGGTAGCTGGAGTACAGAGTAGAAAGGCCTGGGGATTGTCAGTGAGAGCTAAGGCATGCCAGGCTATCACTCTGAGCTCCACCAAGCTATAAAAATATGAATTTCTAGGCTCTTCAGAAGACCTTTTCTCTTTGGAAACACCCCACAAATTTTCCATGCTCAGTATCCCAGAAAAGCCTGGGATCCTGATATCTGTCTCTTCCCTGGATTTTTTTTCTCCCCTTCCTTCCTGTTTGTATGGTAGTGGTGGCCGGAGGGGAATATGGGCAGGAGATGTCCTGGCTGATACCTCCCAAAGGTTCAGCCTACCAGCATGGAGTGAGTCAGGGACCATCTAGTGAATGTACTAGAAGAAAAGCGAAGGGTGGGGGGGGCTGGCATAGCATCTGAACCAGTGTGGGGACATTCTTTAAAATCTTTGATCTACCCAGGCTTTATCTAACCCCCCAAATAGCCTCCTCAGTTCCCACCTAGGGTCTCCTCTTACTCTATTCAAACTACCCAGAGATGCCCCAAACATACCTAGAAGGCAGGAACCAGAGGGTCCAAGTCTCGCATCATCAGCAGCACCCCCGCCATGCTGTCACTCCTTAATACACCTGCTTGTTCCATTAGCCAGGACCTGGGGGGAAGGGCCCCCAGAGAGCTCCGTTTCCCATCAGAATACTGTCGACTGCTTTGCATTTTTGGCTCCTCTGTATATTTTGTAAAATAAAAAAACCAATAAAACACAATGGCTATGCACAGGCTTCGTCTCCGCCTTTTTGTCCTTCCTACCTCACACATGCCTCGCAACCTCTAACTCATGAGCCTGTAGCCTTTTAGCTCTGAGAGAAAGTGCCTGTCTTTCCCATAGTGTGGCCAACTCTTGGCACAAGACCAAGACATGGGTTCTGAAAGGGTTGGAAACCTACCTGACCTTAGAGAAGTACCTACATGAATCTCTCTCCTTAGAGGAGACAAGGAAGAGACAGGATATCGATGCCCCAGAGACTATGCTGTCTTTGTCAAGACATTATTACAAGTCGAATCAAGAATTTCAAATTTACAGACATCAGTTAATCTCAAAGTGTTTTCTTTTGAGGGGGGAATTCCCTTTAGTTTCTAATGAAAATTTTGTTATGTAAACATCTCAACCTTGCCTTCAGTATGGACATACATTTGTGTCTACATTCCAGCCAAGAATGATGGGGAATCAGAGGGCAGGTTACCATGGAGCAGGTGACACTAGGGTAATAGAAACTTCCTGGGTGGGGGCAGGGAACCTGTCTTTGTTTTGCTGCTAGAGAGGTAGCCACCAATGGTAGGTTCCTCCATCCTTCCTCTAGGGCAGGGGTGTCAAATGTATTTTCACTGGGAGCCACATCAGCATCATGGTTGCCTTCAAAAGGCTGAATGTAATTTCAACTCCTTAACAGTTAAGGAGTAGTTACATGTATACACTCCTAAAATTATTTCAGCCCTCTGAAGGCAACCTTGAGGCTGATGTGGCCCCTGGTGAAAATGAGTTTGACACCCCTGCTCTAGGGTACAATTGTATGGTGACTAAGTTTCACCATCCATAGGATGTCTTTGGATGTAACTCAATTTCAAGACTGAAATCAAGGAATATCATGCTTCCTGTTGCATTTGATTTTGCCCTCGAACCTCCTACTGTAAAAGTCCACTCTCTCCTGTCCCTGAGGAATGGTGATAAATAAAGATGTTAAGCTTGGAGGTTGCATGGCCATCTTCCTACCAACCTGATCAAATGGCCACACACAAAGGACCAAGGGGGACCCTGAGAAGGGGAAACACACCCTGCCTAGAGCTCCATCAACTGTCATGTCTATGTTTGATATGTTTATATTTGAGTTTATACCTTTCAAATGTGTTTATATTTGAGTTTATACCTTTCCTTGTGGTTTAAGCCCATTTTAGGCAGAATTTTTCTGCTACCAGCAAATGTACCCAACTGAATCTGTAGCTCTAAGCCAAGGATGTCTTGAGTGAGATTGTTTTTACAGACATACATTACAGAAAATAATTCCAACATTTACTAACTGTATTCCAAGATTATATAGAGGCACCTATTCTATTACTTCTACTACCGTACACATTGACAAGGTATGGTGTCCAAAAACCAAAAACTTACTTCCAGAGTCCATCATTTTGTCATCGGACCCTACTCACATCACACAATTATCTGCTCTTTAGGCCCTTGGGTTTCAGTGGGTCACAGTCCCTCTGAAGGATCTGATGAGATATATGAGCCTACTGTCCAGAAGGGAAAGAAAAAAAAAAAAGCACATTTGTTTATTTATTTATTTTTATTATTGTTTATTTATCTTTAGAGGGGAAGGGAAGGAGAGAGGGAGAGAAACATCAATGTGTGGTTGCCTCTCGTGCATCCCTTGCTGGGAACTGGCCTGCAACCCAGGCATGTGCCCTGACTGGGAATCGAACCACGATCGTTTGGTTCACAGGCCCGTGCTCAATGCACTGAGGTACACCAGCCAGGGCTTTTTATTTATTATTTTAAATTATCACCTGAGGATATGATCGTTGATTTTAGAGACAGAGTGAGTCACATCGATATGAGAAAGAAACATCGATATGTCCCCCACCTCCTTCAGTGCCTTGACTGGGAATGGAACTCAAAACCCAGGTATGTGTCTGACCAGGAATCAAACCCGCTACCTTTGGGTGTACAGGATAATGCTCCAACCAACTGAGCCAACCATCCAGACTCCATTTATTTTGGTAACCCTTAAGCCCACCCATGGGCCCTAAGTTAAGACCCTGTGATCCTGTCTACCTTTAGCCTTCCATCGTGTAGAAGAGGAAACAGGGCGCATTTATAGGAGGATCAAGACTTGACCCAGTCCCCAAAGTCTCTATTCAGAGTGGGCCTGTGGCACAGGAAGGATGGATGCTGTGCATGTCATAATCTAAACAGAATGACACTGTGACAGGCTCTCATGGTGTTCTCTATTCATGGCACTTCTCAGTTTGTAACTGCTGTGCATGTTTGTTTGAGTAGCCATCTTCTCTGATACACTGCAAGCTACAGAGGGCTCCTTGGGCTCCTGGACTGTTTTTCCCCCCCTCACCATCCTACCCTTGAGACCTGGCAAATACTAGACACTCAATAATTACCTGATTGGATGAATGAGCATGGTAAGTTTGTGTACATAACTGGGTTCGGTATGGGGGCATTCTCTATATTTTAGAGTAGGTCCAAGTTTAAGGGAAGTTGAAGTCTAAAGCTGAGAATTTCTAGTGAAGTGTGAAGTGCCCCAGAGCCAGGGCACAAATATGGGAACCAAAAAAATAACAGCTTGGCATTCTGATTTTTTCTGGCTACTGGTCAGACTCTGAATGAAGCACCCTCCTTTCCTGCCTTCCAGTATTTTACACTTCCTGTTTTTCCTCTTACATTTCTGGCTGCCCCTTTTCAGCCCTCTCTGCAGACTCATTCTTCTTAACTGGAATTCTAAATGTAAGGCTCCACAGCTCAGACCTGGGCCTCTTCTCCAAACCGCATTCAATCCCATGGCTTGAAAACCATCTATATGCAGAGGACTCCAAAGTTTATATCCCCAGACTTCTCTGAGTTCCCAGACCCATTTATCCAGTTGCCTATTTGATACATTATGTGGACCCATAATAAACTTAAGCTGTTCAAGATGGAGCTTAGATTCATGCCTTCTCAGTCTTCCCCTTTTCAGGTAATGATACCATCCACCTAGTTGCTCAGGTCAAAATTTAGGAGTCTTCATGTCTTCCTCTCCCTCACTCCACCTCTACTCTCCTTTAATCACTCACCGATTCAACCACCAAAGGTGCAGTCCCTCTCTATTCTCCACTGCTGTTCCCTAGGCAAAGCCACTGACATTACTCGCCTAGATTATTACTTACTCTTTTTTAAAAAATTTTAAACATTTTATTTATTTATCTTTAGAGGGGAAGGGAAGGAGAGAGAGGGAGAGAAACATCAATGTATGGCTGTCTCTCATGTGTCCCTTGCTGGGAATTGGCCTGCAACTCAGGCATGTGCCCTGACTGGGAATCTAACCGCGATCGTTTGGTTCACAGGCCTGCACTCAATCCACTGAGCCACACCAGCCAGGGCTTATTACTTATTTTTTTGCCTAAAGTAGCCCCTCCTTGCTGTGGTTACTTTTTATTACATCACTCAATTTCCTCGCTTCATATTATTTAATCACAAACTGAGTTCCTGTGTATGTATTGAATTTGTTATGGTCTGTCTCCTCAACTAGAATGTACACTCTGAGAGTAGGGCCCTATTTCATTCATTCCACAAAAATTTATCATAGGCCTGTTAAACTTTGGTTCCTACTGTAGATGTAGTATGTAGAGAAACTGTGAGGCAAGAACGGCCCTTCAAGTTTGAGAGGTACAGATATGGAAGGTGGATCTTGCTTGGGCCACAGACCCGAGTCTGGATTGTGGTGAGCAGATGAAATTGTGGCTACTGACCTGCTAGCAGTTATGAGATATGAGGCAAAAAGGAAAATGCCATGAGACTCAAGGCTGGGGTGGGCTGGAATGACACGCCCTCCCCCCGCCCCCAAGTGATCGCAGTATTCAGTGAAGCTGCTTATGACCCCCAGTTGTCATCACAGGAAGTCCCCTAGGAAAATGCTTGCTTTTAACCCCAATCTCAACGCTTCTGGACTGAAAAGAAGAGGGACAGTAAGAGTCTCTGGAGGTACAAGTTAGACTTCCGTTGGAGGAGTTGAATATGAGATGGAAGAGTAAGATGGACAATAATGCTAAGTCTTAATCAGAATGAGACTGAGATGCTCAGTTCACATTTATACTGCACAAGTTGATGCTTGTGCATCAAGTTGATAGCTCAACATAAATGTCAAATGCAGTATGACAGAACGTATAGCAAGGGGATCCAAGCCCACCTAGGATTCAGGGAAGGCTTCCCCAAGGAAATGATATTTATGCCGCCACCCAAGGTATTTCACTTCTCCCTTGCACTTCACGTTCCCCATTCCCAAACAGCCAGGCCTTTTCATCCCTCCTTACATTTGTACTCTGTTCCTTTTGCCTGGAGTGTTCTTTTCCCTTCCTCACTACTCAGCCTGGCTAACTCATACTCATCCTTTAGCATCTAGCTCAAAAGCAAAACCATCTATGGTCACCGCCTCTTCCCCAAAGAGGATTAAATCAGTCTTCTCTGCGCTCCAGCAACACTTGGGTACACCTTACGGGAGGTGTGCTTGATTACCTCCACCACTATAACGTGAGCTCATGGTGGCTGAAGAGCCCAGCACCAGGCCAATTGATTTCGGCTGAATGGAGGAAGGAACGAATGACTGAATTTTTTAAAGGGGTTAGCGCCAAGTTGGGTGTAGGCGGAAATGATTCAAGACACAGGGGTTAGCTGAGCTCCTTGAAGCGCAGTCTTCACTTAACAGAGCCTGGGTCAGGTTGTCGTAATGAGCCAACCCATTAGATGAATCTCAATAAAATAGGTCAGTTCTTCCGTACGTCTTTAAGAACTAGAGGCTTCATTTCCGCGCCTCCCCCGTTGAGAGAGTAAACGCCTCTCTTTCTCATCCTTCCTACCCCCCTTTATCCCAATTGCCCCAACCCGCTGCAGCCTCCTCCCATACTCCCCTTCTTTGGGACGGGTAATGGTCCGTCCCAGGGCGCCTGGCTCGTTCTGGAGGGTGGAGAACATAAATGGTACATCCTACTGTCTCCATCACCTTCTGCTTTTCGCGTCTCCTGGGTTCTACTTCCCCCTACGGAATGAGCTCAGTAGGCTGGCCCAAAGAAGGAGGGGGGCCGGGCTAAGGGGACCGGTCTGAGCCGGTCTCCAGCGCAGGCGCAGTGCGGATAAACAGGAAGCTGGCGGTAGGGGCAGCGGCAGGAGAGCTCTTGGGTTTTCGGGGGTGAAATAGCGGAAGACTAAGATTGTAGGGAGGGCAACAGAGTCTAACTGAGAGCGAAGAAGCAGCTTTGGCTGCCTGCCTCCAGGGAACGAGAGGTGCAGCTTCGTTCTCGACTTAGGCTTCCAGCTCCCCAGCTTAGGCTGAGGCAGCGGCTGACAAAGGGCTCGCTCCGGTGCCGCCGCCCTTCTCATCCGGGCATTCGGGTCCCTGCGGAGGGGGAGGGGGAAGGGCAGAGGGGGAAGGGAAGGAGCAGGAGGGGCGATCTTTTGGAGCCAAGGCCTTCTCCAGGGCTCTGGGCCCGCGGCCCAGCGGACGGAGGCCGAGGAGGATGGTTCAGAAGGAGAGCCAGGCGACGCTGGAGGAGCGGGAGAACGAGCTCAACGCCAGCCCTGCCGCCTCCGCTGGTGCATCGTTGGAGCCACCGGCAACTCCGGCCCCCGGAGAAGACAATCCGACCGGGGCTGGGGGAGCAGCAGTGTCTGGGGCGGCAGGAGGGACTCGGAGGTTCCTGTGCGGCGTGGTGGAAGGTGAGCCTCCCCCTTCCCGCCTCGTCCCAGTACTAACAGGTTCTGTCCTCGTGCGGGGTGGCGGCAGTGCTGGGGAGGGGGTACTCTAAAAGGGTGTTACTGGATTGGATTTGAAATTTGACCTTGCTAGCTCGAGGCGAGAGTCGAGAAGGTGTGCAAGTCTTCCTTCTCGTTCTTAAATGGCGTCGAATTCCCCTCTGGCAGTTGCGCCTGACCCCACCCGCCTTGAGCCCAGCGTTCTCCTGCGGAGGCGGCGGTAAGGAGCCTAGTAGTATAGACGCGTTCGTGCCCTGGGGTGTTTCTCCTTAGGGTGGTCTCTGTTCAAGTGGGAAAATGTGTATAGTGATGCTGTTGCCAGTCTGGGGGAAAAAAACCCCACACAGGTGTGCTTGTTGTATTCTTGGAGTGAAGAGAAGCACGGTGGGCCGGTAGTTGTACTAATTCCTCTTAGTTTAGGATTTTCGTTTTTGCTGGTCAGTCACCCTGCCCCCCACCCTTTGAAGATTCATTTGCAAGCCTGGAAAATTGCCCTTTGCCAACTACTGTGCTCTGCCTCTGAGGGAGGAAGCTTTGACTCTCCTACCAGATACAGAATTTTAATTTAATGACTGCAGAGGAGGTTTAAAAAAATGTCCTCGAGATCTCCCTCCCTTCTCATTTCCATTTAAGAGGAATGATGGACTTTTTTGGTAGTTGGGGACAATGACCAGTTTTTTGTTTTTTTTTTTTTAAGATTTTAGTTAATTATTTTTAGAGAGGGGAAGGGTGGGAGCAAGAGAGGGAGAGAAACAATGTGTGGTTGCCTCTCGTGTGCCTGTATGACAATTTATTAGTGTAATAGACAAGTATTTGGCTGTGTATTCAATGAAAACATTAATCAGTTACATTGTTACTTTATATTGTTACTGTTTCCTGGAGTACAGCACGTATGAGTTTTCTGAAGTATTTTGGCTGATCCAGGGTTTCCTAGATGTCTGCTTTATTCTGTCCTGTATGTGATGGTATGTGTAGGAGTAAAAATGTATAAAAATTAGTCTGTCAAAAAAACGAAAAGGGGCCTTGGCTGGTGTGGCTTGGTGGATTGAGCGCCATCCTGCGAACCAAATTGTCACAGGTTTGATTCCCAGTCAGGGCACGTGCCTGGTTTGCAAAGCCAAGGTTGCCTGTTGGGGACGTTTGAGAGGCAAACAATCCCTTTATCTCTTGCATAGGGATGTTTTTCTCCTCCTCCCTTCCCATCTCTAGAATAAATAAGATCTTTTTTAAAAATTAAACAAACAAACAAAAAGATACGGAAAAGGAAAGAAGGTTCCCCTCTTAGTTGAGAGCTTCAGCTCTTCCAGCACGGAGGAGCCATTTTCAACTCTTTTCATCTCATGGCACTCAAATTAATTACTGAAATTCTGTGGCACACCAAAAAATACATTTTTTGCCAGTCTGACAAAAGAAAATAGGTATGATTTTGGTTCACACTGGATGGCTGTTGTGTTGGCTGTCGTTTTTCACTTTGACAATCTAAGGGAAAGTCAGTGTTTCTGACTGAACAGTCAGGTGTTGCATGTTTGAAAAATTACTGTAGCACACTGGTTGAAAATCTTGAAAATCAAAATCTTTAGCATCAAGTATTCATTTGAAAGATGGGTGGTGGTTATTGTGTTTTAGATAGTTAAATTGTAGTGGAGAATAGACTAATTTTCAGTAAGGAGTGAAACAGTTAAAAACTTGCAGAATTTAGGGGAAGACAATGGAAAACTACTTTGTGTTTGACCAGAGTGAAAGTTTATGAAAACGTGATTGCTTTGTGTGACTTACCCATTGATATATTTTTTGGGCTTGTTTGAATGCAGGGGCATTGTAGGGAAAAAGTCTGTTTTGCCATCAGCAATCTGATGTGGAGGGTGCAGGAGTGCTGGCAGATACAGCTGGCAGGGGCAGACCTCTTAGACTAGAGGGAGTCTGAGGAAGCTTGCCTTCAGTAAATATGGATAAAAGCTTGTGGTTTGAATAAGTTGGTTTGTTTTTAGCAATGGTATTGAAATAGAATTATTCAAAGAATAGAGTTGTCCCTTATGCGGTGTCCCTCCTTTATCCCGTTCACAACAAACTGTCACTTTCCCTCTTACGTTCTCTTGGTGGCTAAGTTATCTGATCCCCCCCCCCCAAATATTTGTAAGTTGGCACCATTCCTAAAATGAATGAGGATGAAAATACTGTAGGTGTTGCAGGATTCTTTTTTTGTTTTCTTTCCCACCCAAACCTTTGTTGGTTTTCCCTTCCGTGTAATAGCACCGCTTCCTCTTTGTGGTGCCAACCTGACTCTCAAAGAACAGAGGTAGGTTTTTAATTTTCCAATTTAAACATTAGACACTTAAAAATGCTTCTTTTTTATATTGAAATAACTTTAAAGGGATGTTTAATGCCTACTTCTTTGAGAGAAAAATGATAATGGGAAAAGAAGGAAAAGCTATAAAGCTTCTGGGAAAGCTATAAAGTCTTATATAAAATTTACCTGTTATTTTAGGCAAGATCACCTTAAGCGGGTGATCACCTGTAAGAGGGTAACATTGAATTGTCAAGATTGAAAATGCTCAGTTTCATAGATGGGTATGTAATGAGTTTTTCTTTGGTCTGTTATTTTCCTTGTTTGTAGTGCAGAGTAACCATCTTGTTTAGAGATTGGAACTTAATACACTTCATAAATATTGGTTTTAGGTTAGTCTCTTAGGTAGGTAGACTGTGTGTGTGTGCGTGCATGCATGTGTAGCATTTTGTATTCAAAATGCAGGTTTAACCATCTTCATGGTGCATCCAAGAGGTTGTCCTTTTCTTTTGCAGATAATTAGATTATGAGAGGTGGAAAATAAAGGTTAGGTGAGTTGTAAACTGTGGAATAGCATAACAGTGAGTTCCAAATACCTGTTTGATGCTTTCACCGTCTGCAGGTTTGCTTCCTGCACTGTGCTTTGCAACCATGCCCCTTCCCCTCCCCACCGCTTTTGCCCCTTGGACACTGGAGCAACTCATGCTGAAGTTTCAGTTCAAACTTTTGCTCAGGAATTGAGATTGCTTGAGAGCTTCCTGTTTGGGCCAGTTCAACTGTTGAATTTGTTGTGAATGTAGTTTGTGGTGTTTTTTGGTTTTATTATATTAGGAACTTTAAAAAATGTAATCATAAAACTGGGTCAATTAGATTCTTTTCTAACCGTGTTCTTGATTTTTTTCCTGCCTTGTTTATCTCCTCTTCCCCTTTAAAAGTAGTTTAACTACCCTTCTAGGATGTAATTTTTATTAGTAGCAATTTTGGATTACTTTGTTTCCCTTTCCCCCATTGTAAGATTAAGATAATCTTTTTTAAAAAATTATTTATTTATTTTCAGAGGGGAAGGGAGGGAGAAAAACATCAATGTGCTGTTGCCTCTTGCATGGCCCCCTACTGGGGACCTGGCCTGCAACCCAGGCATGTGCCCTGACTGGGAATCTAACTGGTGACCCTTTGGTTTGCAGGCTGGCACTCAGTCCCCTGAGCTACACCAGCCAGGGTGTGTTTTTGAATAACTTTATCATATGAGTAATGTGTTCATGGTAGACAAATCAGAAAATTTACTTAAGCACAAAGGGAATAAAACCTCCCTATAATAGCACTATCCAAAGACACTTTAATGTTTTACTTATGAAAATGCCCTTCAGATTTTGGTATATTGTGCATATTTTTTTTTTTACAAAATGGAATTATACTGTATGTTTTGTAACCTGCTTTTCTCAAACAGTTTAACACATTTTGAAACTTGAAAATAATTTTTTTTTTTTTTTTTGAATACAGGATTTTATGGAAGACCTTGGGTTATGGAACAGAGAAAAGAACTCTTTAGAAGGTAAATTTTTATTTTATGATGCAGACTCTTAAATCATTAGCATACCCTTTGTTTAAAGAAATACTAATAATAGGCCAGATGCAATTTGATGATTTTTTTATTTGCAAAAGTTGGTCTTTTACCTCTTCCTCACTTAGGCCATTGGTTTTCATACTTTCCTGGGGAAGCTGAATAGGTCTTGGGCATTACCAGCCTCACCCAGATTTGAGTGTGGGTTGTTTTTTGTTTTGTTTTGTTTTTCCCTTTTTTTAATCATCACTTAGGGATATGTTCATTGGGTGTGCGTGTGAGAGAGACAGAGAAACATCCATGTGAGGTTGCCTCCCGTAAATCCCCAGGCAATGAACCCTCAACCCAGGCAGGTGCCCAGACCTGGTATTGAACCTGCAACCCTTTGGTGTATGGGGTGATGCTCCAGCCAAGTGAGCCACCCACCCAGATCCAGAGTTGTGTTTTTTGTTTTAAGACTGTTTAATATGCTTTCTAAAAATATACACTGTAGTATTTTTTACAGTTCCGCTGGATCCGTAAAATCCAGTGGATTTTACAGATTAAGGTTACAAAAGGTTAAAAGCTGTTGCCCCAGAATATTATTAGCTTTTTAAGAGATAGAGATGCTTCAAGAAAAGGGAAAAATGGAGCCCTGGCTGGTATGGCTCAGTGGATTGAGTGCCCGCCTGTGAACCTGAGGGTCATGGGTTCAATTCCCAGTTGGGGCACATGCTTGGGTTGCAGGCCAGGTCCCCAGTATGGGACACGCAAGAGGTAACCACACATTGATGTTTCTCTCCCTTTCTCCCTTCCCCTCTTTCTAAAAATAAAAAAATAAAATTTTTTTAAGAAGGAAAGGAAAAAAAATTGAGATTTAGAGCCTATGCATGTTATCTATGTATACATACGTAATTTTTTTTTCCCTTAAGGCTTCAGAAATGGGAATTAAATACATACTTGTATGCCCCAAAAGATGACTACAAACACAGGATGTTTTGGCGAGAGATGTATTCAGTGGAGGAAGCTGGTAATCTTTTTCTTTTAATCCATAGATTCAGAATATGTGAAGAAAACAGCTATATTTTTAATATAGTGGCACAGGAATTCTGTTAAGTATTTTATTTTCGCTTTGTGGTAGTTTCCTTTTTTCTGTTTGGTAACAACATGCGTTAGTGCAGATTGAAAGAGTAGCACTAACAGTGCACGACCATGGTGTGATGCTCAGGTATGTCGGTCTGGTTTGTGTACTTTGTAACCTCTGCCAGTGGTCCAACAGTGGGCCGCTGGATGAAAGCGGTGCTGAAGCAGGGCTAGGCATGGCGCCAGGCAAGTGAGGCACCCACCTTGGGTGCAAATTTTATGGGACTCAAAAATTGAGATAAATAATATTTTATGTGGTTTTTAGGGGCGTGGGCTAGGATGGGGGTAAAGGCAGAAAACTGTACTTGAACAACAATTAAAAAAAAAACAAATTGAGGTAAATAATATTTTATGTGGTTTTTAAAACCTAACTTAATGTCAAACAAACAAACAAAAAAATCCATGAACAAAATACTAAAATTTTAAATTAAAGACAGGATTAGTATTTTGATCCTTTTGCTTTAGGCTCAAGTATGCTTGGTCTTAACCACTTGGTCACTATTATTGGTCCTGTCTTTAAAAGGAAGACCTAATCCTAGTCTGTGCCTATACCAAAGTGAAAAGCCATCTTAAACTCTCCTTGTTTTGTATGTTCTTGTGTGGAGTTAGTTTTGTGAAATTTGTAAGGAAGTAGTAAATCACAGAACCTCCTTGTAAATTAGACAAATGGTGCTTTTGGGGGGAACTTGACTTGAGTATGTGGGGAGATGTTTTCTTACTTGGGATTTAATGGCGCACACATGTAACTAACAGGATGTTTGGTTACAGAGCCCAGCCGAGGCACCAAAGACAGAAAGCTTTCTTACATTAAATGAAGAAGCACTTAAGATTTAACCCCATCTCCATTGACTGTTACTACTTCATATAATTTAAGTGTGTCTTCAGCTTAATTATTTTTCTGGAGATGCTGGTAACAAACTTTAATGTGATACATACTCAAAATAAAATAGTCATCTAAAAATTTTGAGATGCCACTGAATCTTATCTAAAGCTATACCCTATTAGGGAATAGTGTTTCAGTTTACTTAGGAAAACTGTCATATTTTAAAAACTTAAAATCTGTGATGAATATTTTTCTGTCGTTACAAAGATAAGGGGTCAGGATTGTGAAGGCTATCACCTAACCCTGGTATTTAAGAACAGTTTCTCTCTTTGTTGTCACACCGAACATGATAATTTTGTGAAATTAAGGGACTTCTTTTCTTGGCTGTGAGTTAGAGAAAGTGGCCGCTTCACTTGAAAGGTGAGGTTCTTCTAGTTTTCTGTGCTGCTTTCTAAAAATGTGGACTCTATTCTTCAGAACAACTAATGACTCTCATCTCTGCCGCACGGGAATATGAGATAGAGTTCATCTATGCTATCTCACCTGGATTGGACATTACCTTTTCTAATCCCAAGGAAGTTTCTACATTGAAACGCAAACTGGATCAGGTAATTTCCTTAACTTTTTCATTATTTTTCCCTGAATCAGTACCTGGAGCTAAGTTTTCCGTGTTGTTTTTATGATGTTAAAAGGAGAGCAAATTCCTATTTTTGGTTTTTGTACAGATTTCTTACTTTAATGCTTTTGATGGAGGGATATTTTCTAAAGTGACTTCACGGGAGGGTAGCAGTGCTTCTCAAAGCATAAGAACTTCTTTAAAAGAATGCTTAGAAGTGATGCTTAAAAGAATGCCAACTAATGATCTCCATTCCCAGAGATTCTTACACTGATTTCGGGTGGGGAGTTATTTCTAGAGTCCAGGTGATTCTGTGCTAAGTGGTCCAGACCCATATTTTGAGAAACTGTATACTTTTGGGTGTTTGACTGAATTTGTGACTGAGGTTATAGAAAAAAGAGTATTTTACCTGTTAGACATCAATTCCTTCAGTTACATGGACTGGAAATGATTAGTTTCCCAAGGTGAGAAGAAAAATGGACTAGGTAAACATGTAAGATGTTGGTGAGCCAGGTGGAATTCTAAATTCTACTTACGTAAAAGCTACATGACTTTTTTTGTAAAGTGAGTTTACAGATACATATGTTTGCTGATATATAAATATGTATGTATTTTTATTAGACAAAGGTTTATGTTATTTGTGGCATTAAAATGGCTAGTAAAAATTTAAGGTAGTTAAATTTCCATGAATAAGCTTTTAAGAGGTTATTTTCCTATTTGATCAAATTCTCCTGTGGTATTCTTTCTGATTCATGGCCTAGTTAAAGTTTGTATGCAGAGACTAATTAGGATCATTGTGTCTTTCAGGACTAGAACAGGTCTGGATTTTTCATGTCATGAGTTTATTTATCGTTCATGTTTTTGTATTTTTCTGACAGTTTGGTCTTTTATAATTAGCAGCTAAGGTGCTAGGTAGGCGACATAGTGTTCAGTAGAAACTTTGTTGGAACGTATCGGCATATTGCATTCAAACCCAAATGAAAAGAGTGGGCCCAAAACTGTCTAGCTTTTTAACATAGAAAATGTAAAAATGGTAGGTTTGGCTTTGCACATCTTACTAAGGGAAATATTTGACTTTTAAATATAACTATTAATTATATGCTTTGATGTTTGGAATCCTTTATTTTTTATTCTAAGATGAGCTGGTAAAGCCTCTTGTTTCTTTTTTTCTTTTCTAGGTTTCTCAGTTTGGATGCAGGTCATTTGCCTTGCTTTTTGATGATATTGACCATAATATGTGTGCAGCAGACAAAGAGGTATTCAGTTCTTTTGCTCATGCCCAGGTCTCCATCACAAATGAAATTTATCAGTACCTAGGAGAACCAGAAACTTTCCTCTTCTGTCCCACAGGTATTGTGTATAACAGCTTTATATTTATCTACTCTTGAAATACAGGGTCCGGCACAAATAATGCCCCTTTTTTATTACAAAATCATAAGCATATAATTTTGTAACATAACAATATCATCACACCCTAGCACACCATGTGACATTTTATGTAAAATGTTCAAATTAAAACTGTACATTATTACACTCCTATTATTACCTTACCATCTTCACTCAAGCAGGTGTTATCTCTGCCAAACCCTGTGCATTAACTTTCAAAGGACCATGTATGGGCTTTATTGTGTTGTCTTCTCTTGGGTATATAAAGATAGGAATCCTCTCTCTAGAAGATGTTTCTCAAGGTCTTAAACTGGAGAAATTTAGAGCCTAATAAATGACAACTGAATAGGCAAAAGATGTCATGTATTTCTTAGTACTGGAAATACAGCAGTCCCCTGTCATTTGTGTTTCGATTTCTGCAGTTTGAGTAACTTGTGGTGAGCCATGGTTAAAAATAGGATATGTTACCCACCTGCTAGTGACCCAGCTGTCCAGCTGTGGGGGTGACTGTGGAGGGACGGCAACTCTGGTAGTCAGCTGATCCTCGTTTTACTTAATAATGGCCCCAGGCCCCCAGTTGAGTGTGTGTGAGAGGCAACTGATCAATGTATCTCTCACACATTGATGTTTCTTTCTCTTTCTCCCTCCCTTCCTCTCTCTCTAAAAGTAAATAAAATCTTAAAAAAAAAAAAATGGCCCCAAAGTGCAAGAGTAGTGATGCTGGCAGTTCAGATATGACAAAGAGAAGGGATAAAGTGCTTCCCTTAAGTGAAAAAGTGAGTACAGTACAATGAGATTATCTTGAGAGACCATATTCACACTCATTACAGTTTATTGTTACAAATGTTCTTTATTATTAATTGCTAGTCTCTTACCGTGTCTGATTCATAAGTTACACTTTATCATAGGTATGTTTGTGTAGGAAAAACAGTACTTATAGGGTTTGGTACCATCCGAGGTTTTAGGCATCCACTGGGGGTCTTGGAACATATACCCTGGCAGATAAGGGGGAACTACTGTATTAGGAACATTATCAAATGAAAATTAGAAGAAAACAAATTTACATAGTTTTTAATTTAATCACTTTCTCATTTCCTCTCACCCTTTTCCTGCCCATGCATCTCTGTCCTTTCCTGCTCTTCCCATTGCTCATTGGGTTCTTTCTTTTCAGAAGTTAGCATAAAAAGCTTAGTGTTTCTTTCCTTTGTTCTCCCCTCCCTCCTTCCTTCCCTCATTTCTTCCATTGAAAATGTTTTAGTCCCTTTTAGTTTCTTCTCAAAATTCAGCTTAAAGAACTTTTCCCAAAAATTGACTTCATCTTTAGGAACACATAAATCCTAAGAAATTTTAGACAACTTGTTTAACTTTATGTGTATGTCTGTCTCAAGTATTGTGAGCCATGGACCTTATCTTGGTGGCCTGGTACTACATGAGTAATCAAATGATATTCAATAAGATTATTCAATAAGATTACTTAATTCAGTATAAATTACCATTTAGTTGCAGTTGAGTACTAATAGCCTTAGGGATAATGTTGTGATCTTTGTTACAATATCAGTTCAGTCTGTTTGACCTCTGATTGTAACTCAAGACATATAGGCAATTCAGAATTATGTAGAAAATGCTAAATTTTTAAATTATATTTGTTTAGTATAAACTTGTATTTCTAGTGATCATAGGATTGATCTGTACTACTGTTAGAGGGACTATCAGATTTTATGCTTAAATTAACTTCCCACCTAAGTTTACTTCCTTTGGGGCATGACATGGAGGAATTTTATGATTTAGATGAAAAATATTTAGAGTTGGTAGACTTTTTTTTCCTCATTTAAAAACTCCTGACCAGTCACGTGTGACTATTTTACTTATGTCCCCCCGCATTCAGAATACTGTGGCACTTTCTGTTACCCAAACGTGTCTCAGTCTCCTTATTTAAGGACCGTGGGTGAAAAGCTTCTACCTGGAATTGAGGTGCTTTGGACAGGTAAGTCTTTAAGGTTTATACAGTGAAACTTTAGGACCTAGAGAAGTTGGTTCTTCTGGTTAATTGGGTACTTTTTAAAAACTGATCCTTAAACCAAAAAACTTGGTTATTAAAATTTTCTTCCTTGGTTCTGGCTGGATAGCTAAGTTGGTTGGAGTGTTGGCCCATACTCCAAGGTTGCGGGTTCAATCCCTAGTCATAACATGCACATGCAAAAATCAGCCAAGGAATGCATAAATAAGTGGAACAACAAAAATAAATGTTTCTCTCTCCCTTCCTCTCTCAATAAATAGATAAAGTACATAAGTAAAATTTTCTTTTACAAAGTATACATCTTTCACTTAGTATTAAAAAACATCTTTGAGGATTTCTGGTTAACCTAAATCTTATTTATTGATAAATGATAGATCTATTGGTAACTGGGCTAAAGGGTATTAATCCCAGCCCTAGGAGACTGTTCTGTTTTATAAATGAAAGCTGTCAAGTTAGATTGACAGCTAGTAATCAATAAGCTGTGTTAGCTTTTAAGAATTAAGAATTAAGGTTAGAAACCCTTCCACGATTTAGGTTGATTGGGGTTTATCTAATTAAGGGTATACTGTATTATAAAGGAAAAAGAAATTGTTTACACGTAAACATACTTCTTATTAACATAATGGTTGGAGGAAGCTTGCCCAAACCTTAAATATTTATACCTTTTGACTAATTTTGTTTCTAGAAATCTGAAGAAATATTGGGGTGTGGGGAATAAAACTAAGTTAAAAAAATATGTTGCTTTGTTATTTTAAAAAGAAAAATTGTTAGAAAGCATACATATAACAAAGAAAGTGCAATAAAATACTGTATGCAGTATGTTTTGAAAAACCATGTGTGAGGGTCTTTTAACAAAAGGTGGTCATTATTTCTAGGTCCGAAAGTTGTTTCTAAAGAAATTCCAGTAGAGTCCATTGAAGAGGTTTCTAAGATTATTAAGAGAGCTCCAGTAATCTGGGATAACATTCATGCTAATGATTATGATCAGAAGAGACTATTTCTGGGCCCATACAAAGGAAGGTCCACAGAACTCATCCCACGGTTAAAAGGAGTCCTGACTAATCCAAATTGCGAATTTGAAGCCAACTACGTTGCTATCCACACCCTTGCCACCTGGTACAAGTCAAACATGAACGGAGTGCGAAAAGATGTAGTGATGAGTAAGTAGACTGCTTAACCCTTGATCTCGGGAGGGAGCTGGGTTTACCTGGGGGCACTGGCAAATAAGTGTTCTTTGAAACCACAATTTAAGAGGTTTTTTTAAAGAAGTGTTCAGTCCTATGAATGTGATGTGTACATGTAAATATATGGTAGAAGGGCTGAGTGGCTTTCGACAGATTACTTAATAACAACCTCTTGGCCTCAGTTTTTTGTTTTTAAAATGTGTCTTAGCTTTTGTGAGTACTAGACTGACTAGTCTTTAATGTTGATGTTACCTCCAGAATTCTGATTCATTTTGTGTTTTCAGGTGATTTTTATTCAATGGGATATTGTAGCTGAGTTATTCCTATCTGAGGTTTTTCATATATCATTTAGATTCAGCTTATATTCATGGAACATACTCTCATTTTTTAAGTATTGGATTACTGAATTTTTATTTATAAAATATTTCTAATTGATTTGCAGTTAAGAGTGTGCTGACTAGTTTTTATTAACATTTAAACACCTGTTGTGTGGCAAGTGCATGTTCCTGGGCACTAAGGGTGCAAAGAATAAAGTATTCCCTCCTTTCGAAGAACACAGTCCAGGGTTGTATAAAGCATATAGGCAACTGTGCTATATACAATAAGTGCGGAGATAATTATCTACAAAGTGCTATAGGAACACAGGAGGGAGTGATTATTTCTGATAAGCAAATTGGTGGTAAGAAACGATTATATAGAGGAAGGGATACTTAAACTGGGTCAAAGTCTTAATAAAGATTGTTGGGCATTAAAGGGTTGGTGGGCTGAAGTTAAAAACACTGGACACTGAAAATTTGAAGTTACTTGAATTTTAAATCATTTGGGTGTATTGAAATGTCACAGTGTGATGCTTGGTGGTATTTAGTTATATACTTTTCAGAATCACATTTATTGGTGTGATGTTGGTTAATAAGGTCATATGGGTTTGAAGTGTACATTTCTATGATACATGAACTATATATTGCACTGTGTGCTCCCCTGCAGTAAAATTATATCCCATCACCATGTATTTGCTGTATAATTGGGTTCTGTTTCTCAGTTCTGTACTCCTGCTTCCAATTTTGTTTATTGAACCAAATGCCTCCCTTTAAAGCTCAATCATTGTTACCTTTCCTCTCCCTAATAAAACACCCACAAAATTAGGGATATAATCTCCATGCCTTCTGTATTCATGGCACTTAGTTCCTAGCTCTTTTAAGGCAGGGCATTTTGAGATGAAGCATTTTGAGAAGTAGTAGACATTAGCCACACTGGGCCATGTACAGGGAAATAAGGGGGGTAGCCCAGAATAAGAGGGTTTTGAATATCAAGCTAGAGTTCATACTTAATTTTCTCTGTCACTATCCTGGTTCAGAGTTTCATTATTTGCATATTATCTATGCTCCTATGTGGACTTTCTAATTGATTTTATTCTTTCTCCCCAGTGCATTTATTAATTTGCCCATTTTTAAATAATTATTTGCCCATTGAGTTACCCCTGAAAAGGTAGGGAATATTTTCTTTATGGACAGCATTGTGCTTTTAACCTTGTATTCCCAATAATTGGTACTCATTGGACATTTATGAATGACTTTTCCAGTAATTCTAAAATCAATGTTTTTCATTTCAATTGGGACTTTACATTTAGCAGTATATTCTCATGATTATTCAAAGTGAAGTTGTTCAGTGAAGGGTCTTGAGTAGTGGTTGCATTTTTCTGTTTAAGGTTTGCTCTTGTTCTAGTTCTTTGCTTCACTCATTTTACCATAACAACCAGTGTTTTGCATTTGTCCCCTGTCACTTTCAGGAGGCTTTTAAATCAAAACTGTTTCTGTGCTCTTTCTCTCTCTCTCTCTTTTTTTTTTTTTTTTGCAGCTGACAGTGAAGACAGTACTGTATCAATCCAAATAAAGTTAGAAAATGAAGGCAGTGATGAAGATATTGAAACTGATGTACTTTATAGTCCACAGATGGCTCTGAAGCTAGCCTTGACAGAATGGTTGCAGGAATTTGGTGTACCTCATCAGTACAGTAGTGAGTTTTGGCCATTCTTTGTTAAGGGGGTTGGATCATGTGGTTTGAATCAAAAAGAATATTTTTGATGTGCCTTGCCATAGGCCCACCAAGCAAAATGATTAGGGATCTAGAGAAAAGTAAGGTTTTTAAAATCTTACTTTTGGTCTTAGATAGCTTTTATCTTGATGGAATGCTAATTTGTTTGAAATGTGTTTATTTTGAACGTTATTTAACTTTTTAAGTACTAATTTTCAAAAGAGGCAATAATATGTGTTCGAATGTTTAGGGATGTTTGTGATGTTTCTTCTTTCCCCACTTCCCTGGTGATTTTAGAGAAATTGTACTTTTCTCAGGGCTCATATAATTCAGAACCTGAAATTGATGTTCCAGTTATAGATACAAGAAAACATTTCTCTAGATCTGATTTGTTCTATTTCTGATTGTTTGGCAATTTCTTTTTGTAGGTAGACAAGTTGCACATAGTGGAGCCAAAGCAAGTGTAGTTGATGGGACTCCCCTGGTGGCAGCACCCTCTTTAAATGCCACAACTGTAGTTACAACAGTTTACCAGGAGCCCATTATGAGCCAGGGCACAGCCTTGAGTGGTGAGCCTACGGCTCTGACCAAGGAAGAAGAAAAGAAACAGCCAGATGAGGAGCCTATGGACATGGTAGTGGAAAAGCAAGAAGAAACAGACAACAAGAATGACAATCAAATACTAACTGAAATTGTAGAAGCTAAAATGGCAGAGGAATTGAAACCAATGGACACTGATAAAGAGAGCATAGCTGAATCAAAATCCCCAGAGATGTCTATGCAGGAAGATTGCATCAGTGATATTGCCCCTATGCAGACTGATGAACAGACAAACAAGGAGCAGTTCGTGCCGGGTCCAAATGAAAAGCCTTTGTACTCTGTAGAACCAGTGACTCTGGAGGACTTGCAGTTGCTTGCTGATCTTTTCTACCTACCTTATGAGCATGGGCCCAAAGGAGCACAGATGTTACGAGAGTTCCAGTGGCTTCGAGCAAATAGCAGTGTTGTCAGTGTCAATTGCAAAGGAAAAGACTCTGAAAAAGTGAGTATGCTTAATTTACCTGCTTCTCTAGCTTGGATGAGTCCCCTGATGATACAGAGGAGGATTTAAATGAGTACATTGGTAACTGGCAGAAAATTGACCACATCTTAGTATATATTCTGTAAAGTGGATGTAGACTCTACCTAATCCAGTATGTATGGTTCCATAGTTTGACCTTACAGTTAGGAATGAAGGAAAGTCAAAGGTGATTATTTTAGGAATATTTGTCAGTTTAAGCAGTCACAAACTTAAAATTAAGTTTTTTTTATGTTGACTTCTGATACTTTTTTAAACAAATATTCTGTTTATTTTTAGAGAGAGGGGAAGGGAGGGAGAAAGAGGGGGAGAGAAGCATCATTGTGTGGGTTACCTTTCATGTGCCCCCCACTGGGAACCTGGCTCACAACTCAGGCATGTGCTTTGACTCGGAATTGAACTGGGGACCCTTTGGTTCTTAGCCCACACTCAATCCACTGAGCTACGCCAGTCAGGGCAAAAAATTTTCTTCAATTTATTGATTTTTGGAGAGAGAAACACTGATTTGTTGTTCCACTTATTTTTGCATTCATTGTTTGATTCTTGTATGTACCCTGAGTGGGGATCAAACCCACAACCTTGGTGTATTGTGTATCAGTCTGCACTCTAACCAACTGAGTTACTGGGTCAGGCAGACATGAACTTTTATTGCTTGTCTAAAGCATGTAAGCTCAGTCATTCTTTAGTTAAGATAAATTGCAGGCACCTGATAACAAACAGTTTAGTTTATAACTATGTTTTAGATTGTTTTGTTAAGCTTACAGTTTTTGAGTCTTTTTATTGATCCTTAATAGATTGAAGAATGGCGATCACGAGCAGCCAAGTTTGAAGAGATGTGCGGACTAGTGATGGGAATGTTCACTCGACTTTCCAATTGTGCCAACAGGACAATCCTTTATGACATGTACTCCTATGTTTGGGATATCAAGAGTATAATGTCAATGGTGAAGTCTTTTGTACAGTGGTTAGGTAGGTGCACCAGGAATAATCTCTTCTCAGATATATTGTCCCTTAAAGAAAAAAAAGACATTATCCCACAGGGAGAAAAACATTTAGGGAACTTGGAAACTTCCAACTCTGTTTAAATTCTTTGCCTAGTTTTTTCAAACGTGTAGCCATTGTTGCAGACTTGAGGTGCAAGTCTCAGTAAATACATAGAGCACTTTGATTTTTCTCCCTTGGGCTAATTCAGCATAAATATTTTGAAAATGTGTTAGAAAGTACTGACTTTAACTTGCTATGACTGAATGCTTCCTGGATGGAACCCTGTATACTGTTTTTATCTGATTTGGAGACGAGACACTATGAGTTGTGACTGGGTAAGCTCTCTGCTGCTTGCTGTGTCTTGGTAATATTAATGCTGTTTAACAGAACAGTTGCCGAAATGACCTAAGGGGCCTGGCAAGAGGAAGCCATCCTCCCAGCCCTGTGCGCATGCGAGCTTTAGTGGTGGGCTATTCTGGTGCTACTTGGTATTACTTCACATGGCTTTTTTCTTTATTTCTCTACCAAGTAATTGGTTTTAGCAGGGGATGGAAATTGCAGCCCTCTAAAAAAACTCTTCTGTTTATTAAGTGGACTTCTGTATGTCTTCTTTGAAACCCCCCCTTTTTTTTTGAAATGTTCAAACTTGGTAAAAAGCACCAGCATGGCCAAGTTTCTCCAAGGACCTCACTTCATTTCCAGGTTATCAATCCAGCTGTAAGGAATATGTAATGGACTTACAATACAGCACACAGCAGGCAGCAAGGCTAACTGACATGTCATAGTTTTCATAGTAGTCACAAACACTATGATGGGTTACATGGTCTTGGTGGTGAAGTAGATGTGTGAAAACAGTGTGAGCTGAGGTAACTAAGGAGCAGTGGCAATGAGATTTATCACTTTCTGCCTATATACTTTGGGCTCTTAAATATTAAAAAATAATAGTTTCCCTGTGATACAACTAATTAGCGGCTAAGAGTATATAGTCTTTGATTATTTATTTGAAAATACAGAACTTTGGGTTCTTGTATACATAGCACAACAGGTAGAACAGATTTTTGACCTCTTGTTAAAAGGCTCCAAGAGATCGTTTTCTTTGATCAATCTTTGCTCTTAGGCCCAGGAAAAACCTCTGTGTTGGGTTTTGGATGATGGCAATTGCCTTCCAGGCTTCTGGCCAGGGGGTTATAATTAGCCCTTATAGGGATTTAAATCTTAAATTTCCACCCTGCCTTTCATTCCAAAATTATTAAAAATTAAATTCTTTTTTTAAATCCTCACCTAAGGACATGTTTATTGATTTTAGAGAGAGGAAAAGAGTGGGAGGAGAGAAAGAAACACCAATGTGAGAAACATTCATTGGTTGCCTCCCATACAAACCCTGACTGGGAATTGAACCTGCGTCCTAGGTATGTATCCCGACTGGGAATTGAATCTACAACCTTTTGATGTACAGGACAATGCTCCAACCAACTGAGCCACCCAGCCAGGGCAAAAAAAATCTTGGTTATATAGATACTGTGTTGTTCCCACTCAGGCTTTACTTCTGTGTTGTCGAGGTGTGACACAGCTCTCCCAAATTGTATAGATAGCTGTTGTACAATCTCAAGGTCAGAGCATCTTACAAGTTTTAATGACCATCTTTGCATTTGCGTAGCTTTACAAAAAGCTCATGATGAGAGTATTTTCATGGTTCTATAGTAATTTCAGGGAGTTACTGATTAGAACCCTTTGTTTTCCTCCTCTCTCCAGTCCAGTTGGCATTCAGTCCTTTAAAGAATGTGGCTGTGCAGTACTTTTGATTACTAACGACTTCTATTATCTTCTTCCCCATTGTGTACAGATGGGAGAATCCTCAGCACAAGTGTCTACTACTATTGGATGGACAGCGGCAGATGTTCACAGCGCGTCATGATTAATTAGTTTAAATTGAAAGGTTCTGTTTGTGAGGTAGCTCAGGTAGATTTAAGGGCAGTAGGCATGAACTGAAGTCACGTTTGCGCAGCGACTGAGGCATTAACCATGTTTTCATTTACACAGCTCTTCGTACATGCAGCTTTTTATTATAATAGTTGGAAGTGCTAGTTATGTTGTAGTCTCAAAGTGGGGGATAGGGGAAATTGGCTGATCTTAAAGTTTGAGAGGTACAGTTTTTTCCTGCAGTGTAAATTTACACTGAGCTATGGGATGGGGCAGGCTCTCTTCATAGCCTAAATTTTGGCCCCATTTCATATTTATTTTACAAATATTACATTATATATGTTTTTTTAAAGTACCCCTACCCCTAAAAAAATTACAAACCTGGATATAATCTTTTAAAGGGCCTGAATTGTCAGCAAACAAAAAAATTGGTTTGCTTTGGGACTGTCTGACTAGCACACTATACCTTGTACTGATGAGACTGTTAACTTGAACAGGAGGTAGAATGCTGTCTTCAGATGGAAAAGAACTATATATTGCGCTGCTTATCTTGTCAGAAGACTAGGCAGGTGATTCTGATTTGGCCTCCAAATATTTGCCTTTAATTTAATCTCTTATTGTTAGTGGCATTTATTGCCTGTGAGTGTGAAGCTGGTTAAGTGGTGAGCCCCAGTGCTGCCTTCTAGACCTTGAAGCCTGCTACTCCCTGCATGTGTTCAGTGCACTGCAAAAACCGCAGTGGTCACTCAGACGAGCCAGATATTGTCATACTTTCAAGAAAAGTATGTTTTAGCTCTGGACAAATTAGGAGCATCAGTCGGCTCTCCTTAATTCTTTCTGTCAGGCTAGTACTGTTACTAGCCCAGTCTGAATTTGGATTGTCCTTGTTTGGGGGGAAAAAGAGATCATTCTCACTGTATTTTGCTGTCAACTAGTGAATAATTTCCTTTATTCATTCTGCTGACCTTAGTTTTCTGACAAGATTAACCCCCCCTTCCCCTTTCCTGTACCCTTCCTCAAAATGTAAAATGTGACTTCAGACAGGTTTGATTCCTTCATGGGCTGTGATAATAAAATGTCTCATTATCTGTCTAAGTAATTTCACTTTATAGTTACTGTCATTTCACTACAGAGCAAGCAGCTAACTTGATTTTTATAGCTGTTTCTAGGGAATATATAAACTTGATTCAGACAAAGACTTGAGACTTACTTTTCTTCCAACAATTAAAGAAAGGGTGGAGCTCTTAGCATTTATTGTTCATTAATCAGAAAGGAACATCAGTATTGAAAATTCCATTATGATTATGAATTTGCTAAAAATTATTATCACAGCCTTGTCCTGAAACCCTGGATTATTATTGTTAGAAAGCTATTCCACAAAGTGTTTGTTAGTTTGTTGGACGTTTGAGACCCCAGGAAATCCCCTTTCTCGTAACATTCTCCGCTTGGATCTGATCTCAACAGGGTGTCGTAGTCATTCTTCAGCACAGTTCTTAATTGGAGACCAAGAACCCTGGGCCTTTAGAGGTGGTCTAGCAGGAGAGTTCCAGGTATCAATATGAATTCACAACTGAATTGACATTTTCTTTGTTTTATGAGAAACCTTATATTGCGCATCAGATGGCTGGAAGGATTGGTCTGCCGAAGGCTTTCTAGTCCCAAATTCAATTTAGTTACATAGCTGGATTTTAAATCAAATTTTCCTCCTCTTTCACAGTAATTTCTGAAGGAGATGCTGCCAATTCCCCCCGCGCCTGCGAAGCGCAGCGGCTCTAGGTACACACTTCACATTGTTTCTTTGCAGGTCGCACAGCATTTTAATCTGCGCCCGCAATGCACAATGCGCGCATGCTTGTCTGCCAGTGGAAACTCCATGAGCAAAAAGGATGAATAATTATGCAAATGAATGGTGAAAGGGCTTTTGGATACTTTCACAATTTTATAAATCTTACACTTTGAAAGAACAGTCTGTTAATGAAAATGTGGACAAAACAGGAAGCATTTTTTGGTATTAGAATTTGTTCATGGACTTTTCAGGTGCTCTACTTTTCTCCCCCCAACAGGTGCTCTGCTGCGCACAGCAAACTGAAGCGCATTGCTTTGGGGATAAAGCGTCTCCTGGACAGATAACCCTCTTCAGACCAAACCTCTCCTCCTGACATTCTGTTTGCCATCTTTTAGTAGAAAGATGGTTTATATGAGATTGGTTTTTCTAAAAAGATAGTTTGTCATAATTGGAGTTGTTTTTTTTTTTTTTTTTTTTTACTGTAAATTTAAATCCATATTAATATGCCACTAAAAACAATGTAACTCAGTTTGGGTGATTTCTATTCAGAAGCATTCCCCCTCCCCCAGCAGAGAAGTGTTTATATTAGTAAAGCATAGTACACCCCTCTTCTTTAGGTCTGCCTGCAGTAGCCAGTTAATATTAAGTTGGTAATCTGCAGTGCACACCCACGTGAAGAAATGGATATTTTCCCAATACTAACTCATTTCCATTTTTTTCCTTCCCACAGCGTTTGCTGCCAATTGATGGGGCAAATGATCTATTTTTTCAACCACCCCCACTGACACCTACCTCCAAAGTTTATACTATCAGACCGTATTTTCCTAAAGATGAGGTAATTGTCTACCTGCCAACATGGTGTATGGTTATGGTGCTGCACATTACTACTTTCCTTTGGATTTCCTGGTTAATCAGTTCTGTCTTAAACATGAACTTCAGATGGAGTTAACATTGATTGTGGGGGGGGGGGTGATATTTAAGGAAGAACCTAAGGAGTTTAGACTCTTAACATCTTGTGCGTTCTTTAATTCTTCCCTTTAAGAAAATCAGGTGAAATATATACAGAGTTGGAATCACTAAACATTCATTGTGTCTAAATGATATGTTGTCCTTGGCTGCTTTTCTCCGCTGTGTTAGTATTCTGTAATTTTCCACTGGGGAGTGCCTGTGGGCTATTGACAGTCAGCTACAGAGAAAAGCAAACCTGTTCAAAGACAGTGACATCTTTTAAAACATGTTGCATGAAATGGAGACAATCTCATAGTTTGCTGGATTTTGAATCCACTACTCAAGTTCCTATAATTAACCATCTGCTGCAAAGCACTTCTCAGTGTTTACTATAACCATTCTTTCTATTAGTGTTACAAGTATGATTCAGTGAGTGAATCTTAATTTAACAAAGCAAAGGTGGTAATTGTGACATGCCAGACATTTTGTCCTAGAAGTCCAGTGTGATTTATGTATGAGTCACATTGTTAAGTTCTGTTGCCATTTTTCTTGATGTGTTGCTTAATTAGATTATATTTTCAGGCTTCCGTGTACAAGATTTGCAGAGAAATGTATGACGATGGAGTGGGTTTACCTTTTCAAAGTCAGCCTGACCTTATTGGAGACAAGTATGTGATGAAGTATTTGGATTTGTTGGATTTGGGAAGGAGCTATTCAAAGCCAGGTTTACCAGGTTGAGGGGGGGTGGTGACTGGCAATACAGTTTTTTAGAAATCTCGCTTTAGTTTTAATAAAATCCGGACATTAGTATGTGTGTATTTCCAGTTTCTTTGTACACTGAGTGTAGTTTCCACAGGTTGTCATTCGTTTTGGGCCTTATCATCACTGAGGTGTGAATTTTGTGTTAGTGACTTACAAACTCACTCTGGCCTCTTTTCTTCTGAGCAGGCTAGTAGGAGGGCTGCTTTCCCTCAGCCTGGATTACTGTTTTGTCCTAGAAGATGAAGATGGCATATGTGGTTATGCCTTGGGCACTGTAGATGTGACCCCCTTCATTAAAAAATGTAAAATTTCCTGGATTCCCTTCATGCAAGAGAAGTACACCAAGCCAAATGGTGACAAAGAACTGTCTGAGGCGGAGGTAATGCACAGATTTAGCATTATACTATAGTAATCTTTACTAAGTACTTACTAAAATAAAAAGTAATCAGATACTTCCCCTCCCCTCCTCTCCCCAAGATGTATCTATCCTCCAAGAAGATACATCTTAAAATCTCAGTGCTTTCTAAATTTCTTACAGAAGAGAATTAGGGCTTATTCTTAGCATGCTATTTTCCACTGTTCCAGTGCTGGGACAGTTTTTCATTTGGAAGCATTGTAATGTTTCCTCAAGTAAAAAAACAATGCAGTTGATTAAGGAACCTTTATTTAAAAAAAGAAGAAGAAGAAGAAGAACCACCACCTTTCTTTTTTCTCCATTTTG